>OZ059902.1:23909337-23916837 GCA_964057215.1 Oscheius myriophilus
AAAATCGTCCGTGGCTGAAAAATACGATTTTTAAAGTTAAAATTGCGATTTACCAGAGGTGTTACTGCTTGTGGAAGGGGCGGCTGATTCGTCGTTTGGGAAGAAACGTTGAGGTTTCGGGGAGCGGAGAGAAAAAGGCCAGGAACCGCTGCGTTGGGAACAGACTTTGGCTGAAAATCGGAGATTTGCCTAATTTCGCCATAAAAAAACCTTAACCTTAACCTTAACCTTAACCTTAACATTAACATCAACCTTAACCTTAGCCTTAATCCTAACCTTAAATTTAACCTCAACTTTAACTTTAGCCTAAACCTTAACATAAACCTTAACCCTAACCTTAACCTTGACCTTAACTTTAACCTTAACCTTGACCTTAATCTTAACGTTAATCTTAACGTTAATCTTAACCTTAACCTCAATATTGACCTTAACCTTAACCGTAACCTTATCTTTAACCTTAAGCTTAACCTTAACCTTAACCATAACTTTAACTTTAACCTTAACCTTGACCTTGACCTTGACCTTGACCTGAACCTTAACCTAACCTTAACCTAAATCTTAACCTTAACCATTAGTTTAAAATTAACCTTAACCGTAGCCTAAACCTTAACATTAACCTTAACCTTAATTTCAACCTTAACTTTAACCTAACCTTAACCTTAGCCTTAACCTTAACCTAAATTTTATCCTTAATTTTAACATTAACCTTAACATTAACATTAACCTTAACCTTAACTTTAACCTTAACCTTATCTTAACACTCACCTTTCCCATTAGCGTGTTTCTCCATATGCGCCCTCTCTCTCGGCGAGTCCTCCTCTACCGTAGCAGGAAACGGAGACTGTAGTGGATGATCCACATACCTAAACCCAAACCTTGAGGCACTTAAGGCCTTAACCTTACCCTTCAGCCTTAGCAATGTGGTCTAGTATCCTATCCAATCGCATTGGTTCGGTCTCCCTCAATTTGTTGAAAATCTTGCAATGAAGATCCTTCGGAATCTAAAAAACCAATTATAAAATGATTTTTAAGGTTACTAACCCTAAAAATCTCCTCCACATTGACAATCATAGTCTCCAATACGGTGACCTGGAAATCGTTTTCCTGAAGAGCCGTGTGAGCCTTGTCATGGTCCGGCCTTAGGATACAAGGAGCGAAGATTGTGGCCAGATTACGCGCGTCCATTTTATTACCTAAGAGCACCTAAAAACCCTTAGTTGTTAAGGCCCTAAGGACTTTAACTTACTTCTCCATCGATTTCACGATCAGCTGCGTTTTCGCCAACCTCGTGGAGGAATTTCAAAAGCACGTAGAGGGTGTCAACGCTGGGTGGGGAAAGAAGGGCCAGGAGCAGACGAAAACAGTCGATTCGCTCTTCGAGGCAAATTATTTCTGGAAAAAAAAGGGTAAGGTTGGGTAAGGTTAGGGTTAATGTTAATTTTAAGGTTAAGGCACTTGACGCCCTAACCATGTCCTTTACCCTTAGAAATGTCGATAATTCACTCTTCGAGGGGGTACCGTTAAGGTAACGGTATAAGTCAATTACGGTAAGGAAAAATTACTTTACTTTTAATATGAATTAAAGGTTAAGGTAGGATGAGGTAAGGCAAGTGAAGGTCATTTAAGACTAATGTTAGAGTATGCCACGATAAATTACCTTAGGTCACCTTAAATTAACTGACATCATATCACCTTACCATTCCTTAAACATACACTTCTCTTAACGTTAAATTAAGGTATAAGGCAATTACGGCAACATTAGGTTTAATAAAAGGTTAAGTTAGAATAAGGTAACGGAAGTTGAGATCAATAAGAACCAATGTATGTTAGGGTAAGATAAAGTAAGTTAACTTACGTTGCTTTATAGATTTCAACCTACCCGAAATGCCATCACGTTACCTTAGCTTTACAAATAAGTTGATAAAAAATTTAGGTCATTTAAGGTTAAAAAAATGAAAAACTTGAACTAAACCAAGGCGACGTTTATTACTGTAAGGTAAAGTAAGCTAAGGTATTAGCGTAAAACTAGTTAAGGTGATACTAATTAGCCATTTAAGGTTATGTAAGTTAACGTAAGGTAATATCAGTTAAGATAACGACATTTCGGCTAAGGTTACATAAAGGCAGTTAAGGTAGAGAAGCATAAGTTAAGATAATGTGATATCCGTGAAGTTAGGCATTGTTAGTTAAGGTCATCTAGGGTCGATGTAAGTAACTTTAGGGTAGTTATTTAAACGTATCATAAGTAAAGGTATGTTAAGGTAAGGTAGCGCCAGTTTAAGTAATGTGGTGCCAGTTAAGAGAAGGTCGGGTCGCGTAAGGGCAGTTACGTTAACGTAACGATTTAACGTAATGACGCAACCTTTAGTGAAAGTGACTTAACCCTAAGGTAGCAACTATAGATCAGTTAAGGTGTGTCAGCTAAGGTAACACATCATCTGTTAAGGTAGTGGAAGGTCAGTTAAGGTAATGTCAGTTAAAGTTAGGTAGCGTAAGTTAAGGTAATTTATGATAAGGTAGCGTCAGTTAAGAAAAGGCTATGTAACTAAAGTAATACAGATTATGTTAAGGTAACTCAGTCTCAGTTAATGTATTTGAATGAAACTTAAGGTTACGTAACGCTAACTAACATGACGCGGTCCCAGGTAAGCTAAGGCGATGTCGCTAAGTTAAGAAATTAAAAGTTAAGGTAACGATTAAAGTGAATAACGCCAGTTAAGGTATGACAATGTTCGTTAACGTAACGTAACGGCTTCCGCTAAGAGATAGGTTAAGGGTAACTCACTTGAAGCGGCAATATAAGCTTGATAGTGTTCCTTAGGTAGGAGAGACTGAGGTAAGTCCCTAAAGTACTCCTTAAGGAGAGTCGCCACATCATGAGCCGTTATATTCTCAACCATGTCGTCTCCAATAGTGGCTCCTCCTCCAGCCCTCTCCAAGCCAATTCTCAACTGACGGCATCTTTTCGAATTCCCCGCCACTCGGAACAACCCAACGGCGTTTAGTCCTAAACAACCTTATTTCTTTAAAAGCAACGTTAACGTACCGTAAGTCATAAGGTACTGAGTACAATTTTCCACAATCCTTGGCACCCTCAGGGTGTGAGGGTCGATGTCATCTCCTCCAGCGTCTAGGGAATAAGAAAATGAGGCGGAGGAAGGACGTTGTTTCTTAATGAAACGACCCTAAAAACCTTAAGGTACTTAAGGTTAGGGTATCCCTACCGTAGTCTCTGATAGATAGGTGGTGGAGCTGGACGACTCTTTGACCGGGAGAGAGCAAGTGGGCGGGGCTGAGCCAGTGAGGGGAGAGGGGCTGCTTGGGTGAGAAGAGGTGGAGGGATAGAGATTTTGGGTGGATGGGTAGAGCCATTTCTTGCTCTCATCCACGGCTGCCATGATCTCTGGCTCACTTCGCACCGATTTACTGCCACAGGAAGAGCGCTGGCTGAAAATAGAAGGTAAAATTGCAGTTTTAATAAAAAAATATGGGGGTAGTCGATACAGGTTACGGTAGGACCCTTACAGTAGGGGTTACGTTGGATCATTACAGTAGGGGGTTACGGTAGGACCACTACAGTCGAGTTAAAGGTAGCGTACACTTAAGTTTAAGGTAGCGTTAGGATTCTTAAGGTATGGTTTACGCTAGGATCTCTGGGGTGTGAGTTACGGTAGGGTTTTTGTTGTAGGAATCTTACGGTATGGGTTACGGTAGGTACCTTATGATAGGGGTCACCGTAGACTTATTACGGTTTGGATTACTGTACGAAACTTACTGTAGGGGTTACGGTATGACATTTACAGTATGGTTTACCGTAGGGCACCCTTATGGTATGGGTTTGATTAGATCCTTAAGGTTTAGGGTTACAGTGGGGCATATTGATTACGGTAGGGTTACCACATCACGCTCAAGGTTTGGGGTTACGGTAAGACACTTACGGTGCTAGTAACGGTAAAACCCGTATGGTAGGAGTTACGGTTGGACACTTATGGTATTGGTCACGGTAGGACCACTATTGTATGGGTTACGGTAGGACCCATATGGCATGGATTAGGGTAGGACTCATACCTTAGGGATTACGGTAGAGTCCTGGTTACGGTAAAACCCATACTGTAATGATTTGTATGGGCTACAGTAGGACGCTTACGGTAAGGTCTACAGTAGGACCCTTACGATAGATATTATGGTAGGAACCCTTGTGATAGGGTTTCAATATGGTACTTCAGGTTTGGGTTACGGTAGGACCCAACTGCTGAGGTTACGGTAGGGTTACCTTGGGTACCCTTAAGAAAGGAGTTAGTGTAAGACCCAAATGACAGGAGTTACTGTAGGGCCCTTACGATAGAGCCACTGTAGGACAATTTGGTAACGATTACCGTAAGATCGTTAAGTCAGGGCCCTTATGGTAGGTGTTACAGAAGGACCCTTACTAGGGAGATTACGGTAGAAACATAACGGTAGGATTACGGTGGGCCCTTTACGGTAGGGGTTACGGTAAGAGCCTTACTGTAGGGGTTAGAGTAGGATTGAGGTTACGTTAGGGCCCTTACAGTAGGGGGTTTCGTAGGGCCCTTATGGTAGTTGTTAGGTAGCCCCTTACAGTGGGAGTTACAGCATGATCCCTAAGGTATGAGTTACGGTATAACCTCAACGGTAGGGATTACGGTAGGAAAAATCTTACCTTCTCGGCAACGAAAGACAAACGGCAGAGTCGTCCAGAGACCTGCAGCGACTCTCCATGTCCAATCTTCGCTCATTCTGCATACAATCCACCAAAGAAACTCCAAAAACTCGTCTTTCATCTGAAAAATGACTTATGTCTCTGTCTTTCTCTCTCTCTCTCTCTCTCTCTCTCTCACCATCGGTGCTCCCTCCACTCGGTCTCCGGCTGACTTCTCCCACCGCCAGTGTGCGGCTTGTTTTGATGAACTTTTGGCGTTTCTGCCGAATCAGAGATGCTTCCTTCTTCAGGCAGATTCCAGGAAGAGTTTTCGATAAGTGTTGGGTGGCTATGGCCTGAAGGGCACTTCTTTCCACATCACAGAGGGTTTCAAGTTGACCACCGCGGATAGTGACCTCCTTGTCATCGAGGGAGTGACGCCAGGTTTGACTGTCCTAAACAAGAAATTTCATTGTTTTCTTTTGAAGTCGCGCTGTAGCCGCGCCGTAACCGCGCAGTAACCGCGCCGCAACCGCGCCGCAACCGCGCCGCAACCGTGCCGCAACCGCGCCGCAACCGCGCCGCAACCGCGCCGCAACCGCGCCGCAACCGCGCCGCAACCGCGCCGCAACCGCGCCGCAACCGTGCCGCAACCGGGGCCCAGCCGCATCGCGACCGCGTCGCATCAAAAACCACTTACCAGCGATTTCCAGGCTGAATCGGTAGATGAAGAGGTACTACTGGTATGACTAAAACCGGTAATGTATCCTAGACGGTGCGCTTTGAGCTTGAAAAGAAGGCGTTGGGAGTTGTACTTCCAGCCTTCTGATTGACTACTGAAAGAAAATTTATGTTTCTATGTTTCACACACTAACACTCACGTACACGCACACGCACACGCAAACGCACACGCACACGCACACGCACACGCACCTGCTAGCCGAAAGAGGAACACAGGGTGATACAGGAGCCGTCATCGCCTGTTGGTCGTCCAGTGGGTCGTGTGACCCATCGTAGCCCGACGAAGAGTCCCTTGAGTCACGTAGCCGACCCTAAAAGCTTAAGTTGTTAAGGCCTTAAATTTTACGACCCTCTTTCTCACCCTAATGGCTGAGTGTCTAACGCTCAGTTCTTAGAAAGAGGTCAGTGGTTCGATCCCTCCCCACGTTTTAAAAGCTTTTACAAATCAGTCCGATCTCCCAAAAGGTGCAATGAAAATCGACAAATTAGCTCAGTGGATAAAAGAGTTAATCAGTGAAAAACTGGTTGTTGGTTCGATCCCCCTCGCTGCACATATTTTTACAATATACGAAATTTTCAGTTTTGTTGTATTTTAGCGGCATGGCGTTAGAAAAAAGTTTTGCGCGCCTTTTAGCGCAGTGGTAACTTGAAATTACAGAGAAACAGGTCAATGGTTCGATCCCGCTCGAAGCCCATATTTTTGTTTTAATAAAATAGTATTGTATTGTGCACAAGGCAGATATCATAACATGGAATTGTGTTTTGTAATGTTAGTGCAGTGGTAAAATTATAGTGGAGAGAAATCGGTTGTTGGTTCGATCCCGCTCGGTGCATTTACGTTTCATTGATTAAAAATAGCTTTTGCTATTGTTAGTGAAGACATAATGTAACACCAAAAGTTTTGCGGGCTTGTTGGCGCAATGGCAGTGGGCTAGTAGAGAGAAAGGGGTTGTTGGTTCGACCCCGCTCGGTGCTTTGAAATTTGAAATAGACAAAATATGTTTGAAAACATATAATCGTAGTGTTTTATGGTCATAGAGTGTCATAAACGGCTCCATTTTGGAAAATCGACCTGTTTGGCCGGAAGTGAGCCGATCGCACTCTGTTCTGAGGGGGAGAAGCCTTGCAGATTAATTTCCCAGCGAGAAAGGGGAAAAAGGGATCGAAATCGTCACTTGGCCAGATTTTCTTCCCCCAGCCTCAATTAGACGACGAAAGCCATTGTTTTTTGGCTGGCGACGAATTGAGCATGGGAAGGAAATAGGCGATTGGAAGTGAATTTCGGAGAGACGGAGTGTTGTCGCCGAGTTGGGCTTGTTTTCAAGACAAAAAATTCTTTGAAGTTTCTCAAGCACTAAGAAATGTTTAAATTGGCTGAGTTTGAAGTTTGGTTGAAAAAGCAAAAGCTTTCCCGTGGGTGGGATTTGATCCAGCGACCTGGCGCGTAAAACATTCGAATGCTAACCACTACACCATGACGGCGGCTTTGCTTTTGTGCGGCATTTCGCCTTATCACCGAGAAAGCACGAACCAACCAACACTCGTGCATTAAAAATTCCATTTTAACCTTGCTTTTAAAAATTTTGAATGAACTTTTTTATTAGTTAATTTCATTCAAACGACTCTTTAGCAAACATTAATCGTTTCGTGAGTTGAATCATTTTTAGAAATTAGTTGTGCTCAACAGCCACCAAGATTAAAAATGCACACATGGTGCAAATATTGAAATAACGCGATAATTCACGAAAAGCCTGATTTTATTATTGAATTTGTTCTTTTTCAGCCCCGTTTTCAGCAATTTTAAAAGAATTTCACTCAACAACGCTAAATCCACCTCTTTGGTCTGAACAGCTGTGCCGAACGAGAGGGGTAGTGACATTGGCGCCATATTTTTGAAATTTTCTAGTTTTTCCTGTTTGAAATAGTTAACTAAAGTTATATACAATAAAAGCAAAAAGTTTAACCTGGGCGGGAATTGAACCTGCGACCTCTTGGTTACAAAATTGACGCGCTACTGCCTGCGCCACCGAGCAACCTAGATCAGACAGACATCCCTGTGCTTTGGTCACAGTGGCGCGGGCAGGTGGCTAGAATGTTGT
>OZ059902.1:23921837-23994337 GCA_964057215.1 Oscheius myriophilus
ACTAGTGAAAACTCATCAACCTATTGAATCAAATCAAAAAAATCGCCACTCAAGTCAAAATTTTGGTTTTACAACATAAAAATGTTTTCATCGGGTTTATTTCGTTTTTATGAGTCGAAATCGTACCATTTTTGTGTAATTTGGATAAAAATGAACTGAGTATGTAAACGTTTAACGGCGAGACAGCGCGCGAAATGTGGAGAGCCCAGACAGCCGCGCGCAGCTTTGGCGAGAGAGCACGCGGAAAGCGGAGGTGCAGAGAGGCGCAGCGCATAAACCTTCGAAGCCTATTTCTCGCTTATTTTTTGGTGAAAGTATGCCTTCATTATACGCGTTCAATTCGGAAAAACGAGATCTTTTGTAATTTTCATATTTTGTAATGAAATTTTTAACTTTTTGTAATTGAATATATTTAAACCAACCGATTCCGATTCCGTCCACCGTCGTTGATTTGTACGAATCGTCAGAAATTCACTTTCGTCTCCATCGATGGCAAGTGGCATGGCAGATCCGTCGACGGAGGGGTGTCGCAGCGTGAGCCGAGGCAGCTGGCTACAAAAGTCACTGATTAGTAGCGAAAAAAACATACAAACGAGCGCAGATTGTATGATTTAGCTGTGTGGAAATTGGAGGAAAAACAAAGAGCTCCGGAGACCAGCAGGAAGTCTTGGGTTCATCAATTAGGGGGGGGGGGGGGGCTGTCGACAAAACAAGCGACTCAATTAGGGGACACGCCCGGTTACGGCCTGCAGAGACACGCTGGAAACGTGGAAATGGCACTTCGGGGCACATTTCGGTTTAGAGGGGATCGGAGAGTAAAGATCGTCTGGAGGTCTGGGGAAATGTTGGTTTTGTGGAATTTTTGGGGGAAATATGCCTATTTCTGGACGGTTTTCGGTTGAAGCCTAGGTGTTTCTATATTTCTATAATAATAATAGCAGCAAAACGCTTAAGTATATAATCGACAGTAACGTCCAAAAACCGTGCGGCAATCAGAACTCGCGGTCAAAAGCCGTGCAGTAATCGGTAGCTACGGCCAGAAACGGTGCAGCAATTGGCTGGCGTGCCCTAAAACCATGCAGTAATCAGGAAAAAACCGTGCAGCAATTGGCAGTCGGGGTAAAAACCGTTCAGTTATTTTTAGTGGCGGCCAAAAACCGTTCAGCAGTTGGCCGCCGCGCCCGATAACCGTGCAGCAATCGGCAGTCGTGGCCAAAAACTGTGCAGAAATCTGTATTTGCGTTGGAAACCCGTGCAGGAATCAGCACTTGCGGGCAAAAACTGTGGAACACTCGGCAGTGGCGGCTGAAAACCGTGCAGAAATCGTAAGGGCGGCCAAAAAATGTGCGACAATAGGCAGTCACAGCCGAAAACCGTGCAGAAATCGGTATTCGCGATAGAAAACCGTGCAGCAATCGGCAGTCGCACCTAAAACCGTGCGGCAATCTGCAACCACAGACGAAAACCGTGCAATAATCGGCATTTGGGCCCGAAAACCGTGCAACAATCGGCAGTCGCGCCCAAAAACTGTGCAACAATTTGCAGCCGCGGACGAAAACCGTGCAACAATCGGCATTAGCAACCAAACATCGTACAGCAATCGGCTTTCACAGCTAAAAACCGTGGAGCAATCGGCTGGCCCAAATAAAAACCGTGGAGCAATCGGCAGTCACGGCCAAAAATCGTGCAGCAATTGGCACTCGTGGCCGAAAACCATGCACAATCGGCCGTCGTGGCTAGAAACCAGGCAGCAATCGGCAGTTGAGGCCGAAAACCGTGCAACAGTTAACAGTTGCAGCCAAAAAACCCTGCAGCAATCGGCAGCCTTAGCCGAAAACAGTGTATAGATTGGCAAATATCACCAATAAAGTTGAAGTATTATAGACTTTGGTCTCATTACCAATTACAGTAACCTTGGTTACCGTAGCTTGAAACTAAAAAAATTCTGAAAGCCTTCAAAAACAACTTTTCAGTATATTACAATGTTACAATTTCATCAAAATGTGTTCAAAAGTAAATTGTACGCAAATTTAGGCAGCTACAGTAATCCGGTGTACGGTATCCTGGACAAAATGTAGATTTCTTTAAAAAAAAAAAAACAAAAAAGGATTTTGTTGTACATTAATGGTATTATCATCCTACAAAGAGAAAATGCTGACTAATTGGTCGGAAAATTTGACAGAGGAGTCGAACCCTCGAGCTTTTGCTCCAGAGCGTAGAACTTTTGCACTGCGCCATGCCGCATCCACTTTTAAAAGCGCTAGTTCCGACGCGGTTTCCTGCTCGTGGGCGCCGAAAATCCCCCCAGTAGTTGGTTTTGTCAAAATATGCCATGTGTTCGGGATAAAAGGCGTAGAATGTTGTGATCCTTGGCTACACGCGTAATGCGATTGGAAGAGTCGTCGGAGCGGGACAAACAGCGCAGGAAAACAGCAAAAATGTTGATTTCGATGCCTAAATTGCGTTCGTTGTTTTCCGTTGTCATCGTTTTTTATTCCACGGCTATGGATACGGATACGAGAGGAAGAATAGGGGCTGATTGGAGTGGGAAAACACGGGTTTTTGAGATTTTTCGTGATTTATGCACGGTTTTCGGCCGCTATTGGCGCACGATTTTTAACGCGACTGCCGATTGGGGCACGGTTTTCGGCAGTGACTGCCGTTTTCCACGCTGTTTTAACCGCTACTGCCGATTGCTGCACGGTTTTCTGCCTTGACTGCCGATTGCTGCACGGTTTTAGCAGTGTCTTTTGCTGCACGGTCTTTATCCAAGACTGCCGATTGCTGCAGGTTTTTAACCTCGGTTGTCGATTGGTGCACGGTTTTCAACGCGACTGTTGATTGTTGTACTGTGTTTAACCACAACTGCCTATTGTTGCACGATTTTCGCAAACTAATGCCGATTTCTGCACGGTTTTCGGCCGCAATGGCAATCAGTGCACGGTTTTTAGCCGCGACTGCCAATTTCTGCATGGTTTTCAACCGCCACCGCCGATTGGTGCACGGTTTTTAACGTCAATTACCGATTTGGGCATTGTTTTTAACGCGAGTGTCACTTTTTGCACGGTTTTCCGCCGCTAATGCCGATTGCTGCACGTTTTTTAACCGCTGCTGCCGACTGGTGCATGGTTTTTTTTTCAACTAAACTTCCGATTTCTGTATGGTTTTTAACCGAGACTGTCTTTTGCTGCGCGGTGTTTAACTGGACTGTCGATTGTTGCACTGTGTTTACAAGCGACTGCCGATTGATGCATGATTTTCGGCAGCGGCAGCCGAATGCTGCACGGTTTTCTGTTGCCTCGGCCGAATGTTGGGCGGTTTTTCACCGCGACTGCCAATTGGAGCACGGTTTTTAACAGCGAGTGTCAATTGGTGCACGGTTTTTAGTCGCGACCGCCCATTTCTGCACGGTTTTCGGTAGCAATTTCCACTTGTTGCGCGGGTTTAACAGATACTACCGATTGCTGCACGCGAATGTCGATTGCTGCACGGTTTTTCGCAGAAACTGCTGTTCGCATCACAGCTAACAGCTTAACAAAAGTAAATGAACAGAATGTTTGAAAGTTTCGCTGAATCACAGAGATGAAATATTGAAAATGAACTCGTGATTCCGTTTTCCTCGAAAAACGGAAGCTAGTCAGAGATGAAGCGGAGAGAAAGAAAGCGGCAGGCCGGTTGACGTCGAACAATTGGAATTCTGGGGATTAACGGCAGATTAAAAGGAATTCAATCGCCGGACCACCTGACGCTGATTCAAACGCCAGCAAACGTATTTTTAATGGAATAAATTAAGAGGAATTGTCATGTGAGATCACAGAGAAATACAAACGGAGAAAACGAGCGAAGGCTGATTTCAAGTGAGGAAAAACTAAAGGACAAAGGAAAGTTAGAGAGAGACAATAAGACAGAGATACAGAGAGAGAGAGAGAGAGAGAGAGAGAGAGAGAGAGAGAGAGACAGAGAGACAGAGAGACAGAGAGACATACAGACAGACCAAGAGGCAGAGAGACACAGAGACACAGAGACACAGAGACACAGAGACACAGAGACACAGAGACACAGAGACAATGAGGCAGAAAAGAGAGAGATAAAGATAGAGAGAGAGAGACAGAGAGACAGAGAGACAGAGACACAGAGAGACAGAGAGACAATGAGGCAGAAAAGAGAGAGAGAGAGAGAGAGAGAGAGAGAGAGAGACTTGTGAAATTTATCAATTGAGTTTTCCAGGTGGTTGAAAAAAGAGGCCTGACAGGTGTTTCAGCGGAGATCAATGCGTGTTTCTCTTTCAGACGCAGCCGATCGTGAACGGCCGTCGTTGACGCGTCATAGAGGAGGCAAAACCACCCATAAAGGGGTCTCTCTCTCTTCATCTCTCTCTTTCTCTCTCTCTCTCTCTCTCTCTCTCTCTCTCTCTCTGCAACTTCGCGTGTGCTCATCGAGATCCTCGTAAATTCGCTTGCTGCTCGCGGGCTCGTCGTTTAATTGCGCGCAGGCCACTTGAAATGCAACTCAACGGCCAGTTAGGCAACAAATCCATTATTCATGGCATCATAAGAAATAAAAAGAGGACTATTTTTAGGGAGGGGGGACTCTCCCGGAGCGAGCTGGACGAAAAACAACAACGCTGAATGCGGAATTGCAGGCACCAGTGAAACCCCAAACAACGCGCGAAAACATCAAATTAAAAGGCAATTTTTTCGTTTTTTATTTGCAGAGAGAAGGAGAGACGCAGAGAGAGAGAGAGAGAGAGAGAGAGAGAGGGAGAGACGTAGAGAGAAAGAGAAAGAGAGAAAGAGAGAAGGAGAGAGTGAAGGGGAGAGAACAAAGAGACAGAAATAAGGAAACGAACAATACCGAAACTGAAAAATGCCTCAACTTCTAAAAAAGGGGCGGGGCTAATTTTTTCAAACAAATTTTGGTTGATATTTTTGGTGAAAAGAAGAATAGAGAAACCTAATTTCTAAAAAAAACATTTAAGCTGAAATTTAAATTGCAAAGTTTTTACTTTAATTACCATTTTCAACTTTCGATCGATAAAAAGGGGCGTGGCCTAAGAAGATTAGTGGTATCAGCGACATAATTCAGGGAAAGATATTTTTTCTCTAAAATCGATGGAAAAGTTACAGTTTAAGTAACATCATCCCAAATGGTGTTGCATAAAAATTACAAAGGGGCGTGGCGAAATGGGCGTGGCTTATTTTCATCAGTGGATTTTCCCATAAATATAAGCGAGAGGTAGAAGTAAGGGAAAATTGACTGTCACAATATGACCTTGTAATTTCTTGCAACTGATGAATAATATAAGTGGGCGTGGCTAAAACGGGCCTGAATACAAAAGTGGGCGTGGTCAAAGGGGGTGACATGCACTTCATCATTGAACATCATTAAATTTTGAGGAAAAAAATTCAACAATGAAACTTGAACTAAAGTAAAATCCCAAAAGTTCTTGAATCCCCTGATTTGACCAAAAGTGGGCGTGGCTTGCGGGTGCAAGTGCGCAAATTGTTCACTAATCGGTTTGTCCTTGGGCTGTGATTTTTAAAGTTTTCTTAAAGTTCTAAAGAAGCCCGCAACTGTTTCAAGACAAAATATAACTTTTAATTAAAAAAGTGGGCTTGGTTTTGCAATGTCTTTTGGAAAAAAGGTGTTTGTTTGGAAGTGGGCGTGGCCTATTTTTCATTTGAAAATTGGGAAAATTTTGTGGCTTGAGGGAAGTTTTCGAAGCTGAAGTTAGAAATCAAAGATGATTTGCACCATCAAATTCCTTCAGAGACGAGGAAAGTGTTTATGCAAAAAGGGGCGTGGCTTAGGGGGCCATGACGTCATGCGGCACAACGTTATAAAAACGTTATAAAATCGTCAATAAACATAATTGGAAAGATTTTAGTTACTATTGGTAATAAATCAACACCTTTTTTGGAAAATGTTTGGTCATTATCGATTTTTATGTGACGCGCGGCGCGCCGGCCTGGGTAGTTCAACCAAAAATCGATACTCAACGGGTGTGCGACATATCAATCGATTTGAAATTGAATTTCAAAAACGTATTCAACTACGAAAACTGTTTTAATTGTATTAGGAAAAGGTTCGATGGTTCGATTCCGGTCAGGGACTCTGTTTTTTGGCTCTCAAATCGGCGGAATCGAAATTTTTTGGGTAAGCGATAGAGTGGAATTATTCAGGGTGTTATGCGAAGCATGAGAGAGAAATGGACCCAAAGCTTCCGGAAATTAATCCACGAAGCCTTTTTGCAGATGAAAAACAACCCACAGCTGGTTGTTGTTGTTGCTGCTACTGTTATTGTTGTTGTTGTTTTTGATCTTCGTGCTGGCACGACTCCCGAAAAATGTGCGGTGCTTGAAGAGACGCCATTGACTTTTGCGGAGAGATCTGGAAATGAGGAGGTCTCATCTCACTCACGAAAACACTCACATATTCACTCATTCGTCTGGCCTTAATTTTACACAGGTTGAGTAAAAAGTCATGTTAATCATAGAAATCACTCTAAAGAGGCGAATTTGTCGTTTGGCGGCCAAACTTTGCAACGGCGCGCGATCCGGCGCGTCAATCGATTGGCCACGCCCACTTTAGAATGAGACCTGCCTGATTTCAAAGCCTGCCAATATGCATACCAAAGAATATGTTTCCGACTACGCTGATTACAACATTTCACTTGAAATTTACAAACTCCTTTTCAAAATTTAGGAAAACCCCTTTTTCCTTTTTTTTCTCGCTAAAAACATCGACAATTGAACTTCTTTGTCACTAATCAGTGTTCGTTCAAAAAGAAGAACGAGAAAAAGTTAGCCGCAAATGGTTTTATGGCGAAACTTTGCACTTGCGCGCGATTCGGCACCCTAATCGATAGGCCACGCCCACATTGAACTGAAAGGTGTATTATTTTAAATCTTGCAGCAATGTATACCATTGTTGCATATGTTTTAGACCACCCTGATTACGAAACTTTACTTAAAATTTACCAAATCTTTCGAATTTCACGCAAAAAACTAAATGTCAGTTGCTCTCGTGCCACCAAAATGAACAATTCGGCTTATTTCCACACTAAACACTATTTGAATATTGAAACAATGCTAGAAAAACACCATTGCCCTTGTTTTATGACCTAACTTTACACTTGCGCGCGATTTGGCGCGCCATTCGATAGACCACGTACATTTAAAACTCAAAAGTACATTATATCAAAACGTTCACAAATCTGTATCCATCCACATGTTTTCGAATACCCTGATTACGATACTACCCTTGAAAATAGCAAAATCTTTCAAATTTTCAAGGAAAACGCTAAACGTTCGCTAGTTTCTTGTTGTCAAAAACAATAATTTAGCGGGGTAGGGGGTTGGTGGTCTAGCGGTCTAAGGCGCGGCTACCACTCGAAGGGTCACAAGTTCGATCCCGCCCCGGGTCAACCCAGCCTACTACGCTTCGGCGAAGGTACAGTGGGTAGTAGACGAGTCTACGAAAGTAATACGCCTGGAGAAACGTTGGCACGCCAGGAAGAGAGCCTCAACCCCGCCACCGGGCTTAGCCGTTGGTTCCCGCAGGTACTACAAACCTTGATACGGAGGAAACTTTACTTTACTTTACTTTTATTAACTAAACGTTGTCTTTTTTAGACAGAAAAACAAGAAAAACATGTTTTTTTGCACTTGCGCGCGATCCGGCACGCTAATCGATAGGCCACGCCCACTTCTAGCTGGACAGCTAGATTTGAAAGCCTATCAATATTTGTATCGATCCGTACGTTTTCTGCATTGCTGGTTACGATTTTTCGGCTTGTTTTACCCAAAAGTACCCCCAAATCTTGCAAATTGAAGTTTGGAAAAATTTGTTTGCAGAATTTACGCGTTTCTCTCTTTTCTCTCTCTCTCTCCCTCTCTCTCTCCCTCTCTCTCTTTCTCTCTCTCTCTCTCTAACCTAGACGCAAATCCCGTAAATTTCTTGCTCCTCGTCCTCGTCGGCGTGCCAGGATTCGATCCCTCCACAGGAGTAGTGGCCCCACTTCGCGCAGAGTCATCTGATCCTGAAAACCAAACTTTGCTAACCAAAAAATGTCATCATTTCGGGCCGGCCCGGGCCAAAAGTTAACCAAATACCCACCCTTCCTCCTCTTCGAAGACTGTCGATTGAAGAGAAAGCGCGAGAGAGGGCCGGCCTTCTCGTCCAATTCCACAGAAGACTGCCGCGACGGCGTGCGTGACGTCATCCGGAGCACTTCTGCAACACAGGGCGTTGTTTGGAAAGCGGCGTTGGGAAGAATGCAAGCGGGAAACAATAAAGTGAGGGAGGGCTCATTTGAAGGCTGAGGGGTCGGAAACAGGACGGAATACTAATGACAAGCCAAGAACTGCACAAACATTGCACTACTGAGGGGACACAAAGGCTAAAATGACCGGGTGGTCTAAAAAAATGGGGTAAATCGATCGACAATGAAAATCCACCGTAATTTGAAGTTATCGTAGGGAAAAATGTGTTTTTGGAGTATTTGTAGGCTAGATTATCGATTTCACAGTGAATATGCTACCAAAATTGAAGAACTGATAATTTATACTCAGTATCGATAAAACACTACGTAAATTGGAATAAACGTTGGGAGAAATTCGTATTTTCAAAACATATCTTACGAATCAGATTATCGGATTTTGGATATCGAAATTGAAATGTTTGAAATGAAAAATATCGAAATTGAAATGTTTGCTGAAAAATATCGAAATTGAAAAAAAAAAATGAAAAATATCGAAATTGAAATGTTTGCATCGAATGTTGTTTTGGAAATTGCGTAGTCAAAAATACATGGTTGCCAAAAACATAATATTGATCGCTTAAATTGAAAAAAAGATGAATTTTTCTGTAAAATTTGAAAAAATCAAAATAATTTTTGATCCTTCTTTCACTTTTCAAACAACGTTGGGAAAAATCATTTTCAAACGATTAAAGGTCTGTGACATGGAAAAACAAAGAGAAAATTATAGCAATGTTTTAAAATTTATGTCTAAGGCTATAAAAAAAGATGTAAAGGGTGTAATTTGGAGTAATCGTAGAAGAAAATATGTTGTTCAATACGTCAAAAAGTTCAAAAGCCCAAAAAGTTTCGATCTGTGGGTGAAACAACGGCAAAAATAACTGCTATTTTCCACTACTTATCGCTAAAAACGTCGTAAATTGGAATGAACGTTGGGAGAAAATCGAATGTGAGCTGAGACGTAATTTGGAAACACGTAGGGTAACATGCGCATATCATAGGTTTTTTTCTGCTGTATTTTTGTAATTCTTGTTGGGAAAAATCCGAAATTGACATTTGGCACAGGCGTAATTTTGGAAATTTCGTAGTCAAAAATTCGTGGTTGCCAAAGAAATACATTATTGATTGCTAAATTACAAAATGTCAGACTGAATCGAAGATTAATTTCATAAAAGTAGCAATTTAAAGGTCTATGGCGGATCGAATAAATGGATAAAAAATAATATAGTCAAAAATTCGTGATAGATGCAATTATAGCAAATGACCTACTGAAAATTCGGCTTTCTGACAATTTCGAATAAAAAAAAGCAATGTTAAGACACAGATGTTTCGCGATAACCTTTGCGCCTTTTTAATTACGCGTACTCTCTCGCCACCTGCAGTTAGCAAAATTTGTGACCTATCGTAGCGGGACCAAATAACTTTGTAAAAAAACGAAAGACAGGATGTAATTTGGAGTGATCGTAGGAGAATTTATTTTGTTACAGCACAAAATAATGGGTGACATATCAAAAATACAAAGCTGTAAATGACAAAGTATTATTTGCTGCAAAAAAGGCGTAATTTTGGAATTGACGTAGTGAAAAATTCGTGGTAGCTTCAGAAATACAATATTGGTAGGAAAACGACAAAAAGATCAAATGTTTTGAATGTTTAAAAGATCAAATGATCACTCGTAATCCCGGAATTAACGTTGGGCAATATTCGTTTTTGATACTTTAAAGGACTATCAGCATGCAAAAACACCGTGATTATAACGTAGTTAGCGAAACCTTTGAAAAAGTGCGTTATAGAAATGTCATGGTGGGCCAAAATCAGATTTTTAAAGTACGGTAGATAAAAAAATTGAAATGTATAATTGTCCGTAGGTTAATGACTGAGTCAACCTGTAATCTGGACAATTACGAAACAATTATTTTTTTTCAAAATTTCCGGCTCGCTGATGCCTTAAAGTACAATCCAAAACGGAAATTGCAAAAAGGCTTAAATCAAAAACATTTAAGGGCGAAATTGGCCAAATCACGTTTGAAAAAATATAAATTACAATAAATTTATTGCAATTGTAGTCGTAATGACGTAATTAGGCTAATTTTCCCGTAATTTCGAAAAGTTCGTGGGTAAAAAAAGTAAATTTGAAAAGTACCCAGTTAAAAGAAAGGCTTCTATTCGTAATTTGGATCCTCTCGTTGGAAAAAACAACTTGTCGTTTCCAGGCTAACTCACTTAATTTTCTGTTCGTAAATTGAATTCCCTCGTTGGAATTAATTCATTTTTGCGACCAAGTCGTTCGTAATTTGGCTAGTTCGTTGGGAAGTTTGTGTTTTCTGGAAAAATCTTTGCTTTTAAAGAGCATTAGACAGAATCAGAAAGTTCAAAGGGCGACGTGTAAACTGAGGGCATATGCGTTTTCCGTGAGGATTTCATCTAAATCCGTGGAAAATCGGCCTAAACGTGGATTGACTAGATATCGTGTAGATCAAACGTGAAATGAGCCTTTCTCGAGGAAAAAAGCGAATCATATGTATCCATGAAGAAAGCGAAAGATTTGTCATCCGCAGGATTCGAACCTGCGCCCTCCGAAGAGGACTGCGACCTGAACGCAGCGCCTTAGACCACTCGGCCAGAATGACACAAGGGCTGTCACCGCGGCGTTGGTTGAATAGCAGGGCGGTCTTTCCATAGCGGAAGGCCACCGGAAATGAAAAAATGAATTATTTAAGCGATTTCTCAGTATTGTTTCAGTGAAGCAGGTGACTTTCTAGATGAATAATGATCATAGCTAGAAAATGTTTCATTTCAGAGGCAAAAAAGTGGGATTTGGTCGGAAAGTTTGATAGGGGAGTGAGGGAGGAAGATTGACTCAGTCTCTCTTTCTCTTTCTCTCTCATTCTCTCTCTCTCTCTCTCTCTCTCTCTTTCTCAAACTCTCACCCACTCATTTGTCTCTTTCTCTTTAATTCTCAACAATCGAGCCTTAAGCGGTTTAAAGAATAGCTGTGAGTGGGATTGTTCACGGATCAGCGCCCGTCGTCCGCCGACAATAGCGAGGGAGGGGGAGGCAGTAATTGAGTGTCGGCTCCATATTAAGGCGCATGAAGTAATTACAGAAGGCTATATCGCCCAGCCAACGACACCGCCGACAACAGCCACTTAAAAAGAGCCGTTTGATCAGGCGGGTCTCGAAGCGAAGTGTCACCTCGACATCTCGACGAAGAAGGGTTCTATGCATCTCTAAGTAGAGAGACATGCTTTTTGAAGAGAAGAACGCCTATTGACGAAAAGAGACATAGGAACGATAACTGTCTCCAAAATGGTCCATCTAACAGTTGAACCTTGAAAACAAGGAGATTTTTGGTAAAATGGACCGCAAAATTGAAATCAGCACAGCCGAAAACATACGGCTTCGTATACATAAAGACAGGAGCGTCTGTCAACGGAAAGTGGGCGTGGCCTATCGATTGAGCGCGGGATCGCGCGCAAATGCAAAGGTGGGATAAAACACAATTATTTGCCACTTTTTTAATCACTTTCCAATGAAAAAATGAAAATTCGGTTCGAAATCTTGAAGAGACATCTGAAAACTGGAGAAAAGTCACAGAGAGAGGCAGACTGAAATAGGCGGGTGGGTGAGTAAAAAAATATTTGCAAGCGTCAAGAAAGGCGTCATTTCGGTTGAGTCAAGCATTGTTTTTCTCGAAATAGAATCCCATTTTCTTAGCTTTCCGTGTGCGTCTCGACCGAAAACAATACTCACCTGCGCCCGTAAACACCCATCAACACAAAATCCGGTGTGCTCTCCTTCGAGACTGGCAACAGAAGCGGGAGGAGGACAAATAATTCGCGCGCAGAAGGCAGACACGCGACCTTAAAAATAGCCGTATTCGGTTTCGTTCTCGCCGAGGTGATAGACTGAGGAGGGAAAGAGAGAGAGACATAGAGACAGAGAAACAGAGGGACAGAGAGACAGAGAGACAGAGAGACAGAGAGACAGAGAGACAGAGAGACATAGAGACAGAGGGACAGAGAGACATAGAGACAGAGAAACAGAGGGACAGAGAGACAGAGAGACAGAGAGACAGAGAGACAGAGAGACAGAGAGACATAGAGACAGAGGGACAGAGAGACAGAGAGACAGAGAGACAGAGAGACAGAGAGACAGAGAGACAGAGAGACAGAGAGACAGAGAGACAGAGAGACAGAGAGACAGAGAGACAGAGAGACAGAGAGACAGAGAGACAGAGAGACAGAGAGACAGAGAGACAGAGAAACAGAGGGACAGAGAGACAGAGAGACAGAGAGACAGAGAGACAGAGAGACAGAGAGACAGAGAGACAGAGAGACAGAGAGACAGAGAGACAGAGAGACAGAGAGACAGAGAGACAGAGAGACAGAGAGACAGAGAGACAGAGAGACAGAGAGACAGAGAGACAGAGAGACAGAGAGACAGAGAGACAGAGAGACAGAGAGACAGAGAGACAGAGACCTCCCCTCTATACCAGGAATGAATAAAACCTTGGCCCTGGCTTGTTTTCAACACTAAAATCGAAGAAAGTCGTAAAGACTAAGAAAGGGCCCGGGAGAGGGGAAGGAAATTGGAAGATCGGCGAGCAGAGACGCTCTTGTTTTGCCATTTTCTTCGTCTTCTGTGTGTGTGTGTGTCCCGCCGCGGCCGGCTGTCCTGAATATACACAGGTTTAGGCACAAAACACACTGAATCTAATTAAGGATGCGAGATTATGGGGGTGGATGGGGAATTCCAGAGGAGAATATGATTTTTGAGCCGCGAACTGTGCGGCATTTGGCAGAATATGCCGAAAACCGTGCGGCAGTCGGGAGTTTCAGGCGAAACCCGTGCGGCAAAAGGCACCTCAATGCAAAAACCATGCGGCAAACGGCAGGTCAATGCAAAAATCGTGCGGCAATCAGCCGCTAAATGCAAAAACCGTGCGGCAGTCGGCAGGTCAATACAAAAACCACGCGGCAATCGGCATGTGAATGCAAAAACCGTGCGGCAATCGGCAGGTCAATGCAAAAACCGTGCGGCAATCGGCAGGTCAATGCAAAAACCGTGCGGCAATCGGCAGGTCAATACAAAAACCACGCGGCAATCGGCATGTGAATGCAAAAACCGTGCGGCAATCGGCAGGTCAATGCAAAAACCGTGCGGCAATCGGCAGGTCAATGCAAAACCATGCAGAATCGGCATGTGAATGCAAAAACCGTGCGGCGTTGCTTGGTTGCTTTGAAACATAAATTGGCAAGTCAATGCAAAAACCGTGCGGCAATCGGCAGGTCAATGCAAAAACCGTGCGGCAATCGGCAGGTCAATGCAAAAACCGTGCGGCAATCGGCAGGTCAATGCAAAACCATACGGCAATCGGCAGGTCAATGCAAAACCATGCAGAATCGGCATGTGAATGCAAAAACCGTGCGGCGTTGCTTGGTTGCTTTGAAACATAAATTGGCAAGTCAATGCAAAAACCGTGCGGCAATCGGCAGGTCAATGCAAACCATGCGGCAATCGGCATGTGAATGCAAAAACCGTGCGGCGTTGCTTGATTGCTTAAAGGCACTGTCAGGGGCCTTTTCGGATTGGAAATGAATGGTATGCTAATCGAGTTATTTCAATTGACATCATTTTCTCCAACAGCGCTCCAGCCAACGGCCGTGCGCAAAATGCTTGCCAAGTCTTCATTAGCATACGATTTGGAAAAGGCCCCTTACGAGCCCTTTAAAAACAACTACTTTTTTATTTGTTATCTTTACCAAATTGCACAAGAGCAGTAGTTTTTTACTGAAAAATGAATGAAAAGACCCAGTGGGTCGGAGCCTGGCACGGGAGGTTTAGGGACCTGTCACATGCAGAGCCCTGTCATTTTCCGATCATTTAATTGCTTTTGAAAAGCTGTTAGAAAAAACTTTTTTTTTCAAAAACAAGATTTTGCTTTCAAAAATGTATTGTTTTCTCTCATTTTCGAAAGCGATTTACAAGAGATAATTCAGCTTTAAGATAGCTTTAACTTTAAGACGCAGTTTGGAAGAACCTGCGACACGCCGTCTTGGATTTTGCTCAAACTTTGTAAAAAAAAAAAACCTTTGTTTGGTCGAAATTTGGCACAAGGACTCCGGGCCGGCAAAAATTCGGGCCGGTCCGCACTGTAAAAATTCGGGCCCGAGCCGACCCTTAAATTTGCCCCACTTTTGTATTGGTTTTTGAGACCGAACCGGCCACTCCCTAAAACATTCGGGCCCGACCCGAGCCCAGCCCTCAAATTTACCAGCCCTTGCGCCAAGCACTCTACCCTTGTGGCGCGCACCCGTACCAAATCGGCGCCGCCCCAGAACGGGGTTATATAAGCCGAGCGCAATTACGGCGCATCGCGGGTCGGTCCGTCCCTTGACCGCCGCTATTGTTAGATATTTGTGTGGGTATTAATGTTGTTATTCTTACTAAATAGTCCTCTATGTTGATTAATAGTTTTTGTGATATTTTTCAACAACAAAAAATCTTTTTTCCTAGTCAGATTACGGATGCTGAACCTCTGCTTGCACCTCATTTCCCATTTATGCTGATATTTGTAATCAAAACACCTGGTAGTCCACGAAAGGGGCGTGGCTAGTTTTTGGCCGAAGTAGGATTGGCGATGAGTATAAATTCAACCAACCGGTAACACAACCCAGTAGAAGTGAGAAGAGAACCGCCATTGAACAAGGATCAAGTAGAAATGACTTAAATTCCCTCCGATAATGGCTCAACGTTACGCAAACTTCACGTAATTTGGTTATTTTATCGTTAGCACGAATGTAAAAGCCTTGTTATACACCTAGACCAACTCTACTTCGGACAAATTTGGCCACGCCCCTTTTGTAGCGCATTATTTTGATGTAAGAATGGATAATTCGAATATCAACATCAGAATAATCTCCGCCATTTCCAAAATCCGCCGAAGTGGGGTTGGTGGGCAACATTGGTATAAAACCTTCAAAGGGCAAATATAAAGTTTTAGCTCAATTTTGACTAAGTGTGGAAAGTGGTCGAAATCGTTGGAAGTAATGTTTTTTTTTTCATTATATTTAGTCACGTTTACACCAAACCAAACCTTTGATTTGTGAAAAATTTGTGTTTTCCGCACAGGACCCAGAAAACCTCAAAAATGTGAAATTTTGCGTTTGAAAATGCAGTTTTCCTTATTTGACTTAAAAGACGCGCAAAACGTGACCTGACCTAGTGAATTCTACGTTTTCTTGTGCATCGGAAACATATATCAATGTTGAAATTGTCTGGACCCCATCATGACGAAAAATGCCTTTGAAAGTGAACTTTTCCATCGATTCGATAAAGAGAAAGTTCACTTTTGGTAGATCAAAAAATTTTCCACGTATAAAGTTGAAAAAAAAACATTATTTAAGTTTTCAACCTTTCCGGACCAATTTCAAAGTTAAAACTTTTTTAAGCTCGATTCTTTCAGAGACTGTGCCTTAATTTTGCAGGGTTAAAAATAAAATGTAACGTGATATATGAATCTAAAGAAGCTATAAATTTGGTAAGAAACTGGTAAGAATCCATCTAGTTTGAACAAAAGTTGACACTTCGTTCAAAGTTTGTTGTGTTGCTCGTTAAACTTAGGCATTGTTGATCTACCCCTTCAAGGGTCGGAAGGGCGTAAACATCTGACCCACAATCGTCGTCTAATTGTGCCTTGCAGAGCAAAAAGAAGAAAACGTCTATGAAAGCGAACAACAAAAAGAAGAAGAGACTAATAACCACCAATTGGCACAATGGCTTCTGAAGAGAGAAAGAACCAAGGGTTACGGTAGATGGTCTAGCAGATGACGTCACCTCCTGCGCGGAAAGGATGAGGAGGGGTGAGAGTGGCCACGCCCACAATTTCAATTCTGTCCCTGTTGAACATTTCATTTGTGGCGCCGCATCCGATTCCGCATGAATTGGCGCCACCCAGGGAGAGGGAGGTGGGGCGGATGGCAGGAGTGGGTGGAATGGTGACAGCTGGGGGTCCCTCTCTGTCTCTGTCTCTGTCTCTGTCTCTGTCTCTGTCTCTGTCTCTGTCTCTGTCTCTGTCTCTGTCTCTGTCTCTGTCTCTGTCTCTGTCTCTGTCTCTGTCTCTGTCTCTGTCTCTGTCTCTGTCTCTGTCTCTGTCTCTGTCTCTGTCTCTGTCTCTGTCTCTGTCTCTGTCTCTGTCTCTGTCTCTGTCTCTGTCTCTGTCTCTGTATCTCTCTCTGTCTCTGTATCTCTCTCTTTCTTTGTGTCTCTGTATCTTTCTCTCTCTCTTCCATATGGCAAACGAAAAGTAAAAGTCAAGGAACTAGTTGCAACCTACGTAAACGACATACTTTCGCAACATGACGTCTTGTTTACGACGAAAAATTCAAAGGAGAACCATTAAGTTAGTCTGAAATTCGAAACCACGTCTGAATATTTTATGTGTCGCCGTGAAGTCCCCCACTCGGTCAGATGATAGCGCTGTGAAGACGAGGAGGAATTGGCTTTAGGACAATTTATGACCTTTGGTTGGGCTTTGCAGCCTAAACGTGAAATAGTGAGTGAGTGAGTGAGTGAGCTAACTGACTGACTGACTCTCGTGCGGCAAACCCCATAAATGACACGGAGTGTTCAGTAAAGTGGCACGATTTGCCAATTAACCAGGCTTTTTTCTACCATGTAATAGCAATAAATGACGGTACGATAATGGTTTATGGGCCAAAAAAGTTCCGCACGGAATAAGGAACCAATGAAGGCAGTTCAGTGGGTTCACAGTTGGTTTGCAAGGCTTTGCACACCTATTACGAAGCTGTACTTGTGAAGCGGTGTCCCATAAATAAAATAAAATCCCAGAATCGGGAACCGAAGGAAAACGTGATTGATGTGTTGCCAAAACGGCGGATCAATCCTGATTCAAGGACACGTCGGAAATTTATGAATAAAAATTAGACGTGGTTCCTCATAAATTTGTGAAATTGTGGAAAGAAGGGTGAAGTGGGCGGCACACACAAGTAGGACACACACAAACACACACATACACACACTTACGCATACACACGCACACACACCCTCACATACACACACACACTCACACAGAGAGACAAAGACAGAGACAGAGACAGAGACAGAGACAGAGACAGAGACAGAGACAGAGACAGAGACAGAGACAGAGACAGAGACAAAGACAGAGACAGAGACAGAGACAGAGACAGAGACAGAGACAGAGACAGAGACAGAGACAGAGACAGAGACAGAGACAGAGACAGAGACAGAGACAGAGACAGAGACAGAGACAGAGACAGAGACAGAGACAGAGACAGAGACAGAGACAGAGACAGAGACAGAGAACAAAAAGAGAAAATCTCAGTTGAGAGTGTCTACCCATGTGAAACCTCGTCGCCGTGAGCGCTTGAGAGCGACGGTGAGGCGATGAGTGGCGCTGAAACAGAGAAAGCAATTACCGGCGGCAGAAAGCCTGATTAGCGGCGGACGGCCGGCGCTAGTTAGTATAATTAGCACAAAGAGGAGCGGGTCAGAGAGATAATCGCTCGGCGACATCGCTTTTTTAAGTGAGGGACACGAGTCACGGCGATGTGGTGGGTCCAGGGGCCGAGGTAATTGCCCTAATTGCAGATTTCACTGGCGGGGAGGGCGCTAAATTTATCCCCCCCCCATTTACAGTTCTCTAATATGCTAAATGGCCAATTATATGTAGTTAAGTCGTGGTGGGACCTATTTGGATCCTGCAAACGAAAAGTTTTCTAACAAGGGAATGGTCGCAACCTGCCCGTGAGGTTTTAACACGTGTTATATCTTGTTTCTTGTAAGAGTTCCTCGGTTTTCGGTTAAAAGGTGAAAAGTAATAGATTTCTGTTTGTTGGGGATCGACGGGCGTCTTTTTCAATGTCTGAACATTACTGAAATGCCTAGTCTCAACTGTGCGTGTTGCACCTGCCGTAGCCATTTTTCGCCGGCCGCAAATTGCCTTGCCTCGGTTGCCCATGGGCACACAGATTGTGGGCTGAGCTAAAGTAAAGGTGACACTTTCGATATTGGAAACTGGAAAGGGTTGGGTTAAAATGGACCGGAAAGTATCATATGTAGTCTGTTTCCAAGGGACGGTTTTCGACTTTCGGGAATCTTGAGAAATTTTCATATTGAACCAAAAAGGTTTTGACACATTGAAGTGAACCGAGATGGAATAAACGAAAGAGCACAGTAAAAGAGGAATGCGCAGACAGTTAACAAAGATCGTTGCAGGACCAAAGGTACCTAGTCCTTTAAAATTTATGAAAATCCTTGCCCATTCGTTGGAAATGGGGTATACATACTCCTCGCCAATCCTACTTCGGCCAAAAAGCGACTACTGTAGCGCATAATTTTGACGGAATAATGGAAAATTCGAATATCAACATCAGAATAATCTCGCTCATTTCCAAAAACCGCCGAAGTATGGTTGGATGGTTCTATTGACTTTTCCGTCATTCCGACTTCACTATCTATAAGTGGCGGGAGGGAACTGACTGAAGAGGGAGCGGTTAGGGAACCCGATTTGTAAGCCCAAATCTCGGAGGCAACGTGAGCCCCCCTTATTTTTTTACTACCATTTTCGGATAAACTCCGAATCACAAACACCTTCCGTTCACCTATGAATGACAGAAATAAATTTCAAAGCATACCCTTACTGGCCATCGAGTTAAAATTTTGAAACTCAGTCCTCCGTAGTCATAATTTTTCAAATCTGTTCCCTATTTTTGCCCCCCTCCCCCTTTTTATATACTGTTTTTGGGAAACCTTTGGAATTCCACGGTATAAGAGCCTTCATTTGGGCGTGCCTAATTTTTTAGCTGATGGACCCTCATGGGAATCTGGCTTGAAGACGCAATGCTTCTTGTTTTTAAAGTGGCCGTCCTAAGGTTTTTTTTACAGCGAGCTCCTTAAGATAAAGAGTTGAATAAATAAGAAACATACAAGAATAACATAAACTGAGAAAAATGATACATGAAACAGTTTCCTTGAAAAAGTGCGCAAAAAAAATACCGAAAGCGTTTTTTTTTTTTTTAAACTTTTCTTGTGCGTTTAAAGGAACCGTCAGGGACTGACTACGGCTTGTTTTGCAGACGAGCTATTGTCTACTGTGGGCGCGGGGTGGGTATCCCCTGGCGGAACCGATATGCTACGGGTGCGAGCGGCGGGTTTCTGCCGACGCTGGTCGCCGCCGCAAGACGGTCATTTTCGAAATTTCAAAAAGTCAAATTGAGAGACCATCTTCCTAGCACTTTTATTTTTATATTATCAATTTATATGAACATATTTTTATTTCGTTTTTTTAAAAGCGATATTTTAAAACAAATTTGCAACAGAAACACTAAATGTCCTATTTATTCTACTGTTCCGCTGCTCTCTTTGGACTTCATCCGAAGGCTCACTCATGACCGATATTCGACGCCGGATGGAGGGATCCTACACATCTCTTCCTAACAAAGCTACCCAGAAGAGAATTTTGGAGCAGTTTGCCCCTCCATAGAAGAAAAATACGACGTAGGGATAATCCTGTATTCAGTTTGTCTGCAGTTGCATTCGATTACTTGGCGTGGAAACTGAAGAAGGAAGGATGAACAGTGATTTCGGCTCTTGTGGAAGTTGTCAGGAGCTTCCCAACACTGCGGTGGCTCGAGGGATGTTTTACCGTGCCGAAGCGAACAATTTTTCAAACAAATGGTCTAGAAACATCCGGGATATTTTTGAAGGAAACCCGCATCTGGCCTGTGTCACCCAATGGGAGGAATTCATCACCACCTGCATGAACAAAACAGGAAGAAATTCATGTTTACTAAGTTTATTCGCTCAATAGAAACAAAACAAACATGTATACACGATATACCATAGGAGAAAACGAGAAGGGGATTCATAATACAAACAATCGAATTTTCAAGCTGGTCCATAGTTTGTAGTTTGAGATTTGGTTATCGAAAGTGAGAGGAAAATGAATCGAACTGGAACAATTGCCGAATTTTCTAAAATTTAGAGAGAGAAAAATTAAATTCAAACTACACACTATTGCAACCGCTTGGAGAACGAGGTAGGCAACTTACCTGAATACCTTGGGGGGGGGGGGGCAAAACGAAAAAAGGAAGACGAACTCTTCTATTCGCCTCCACACAGGTTACTCCACGGTCATCCAGACTACTCAGCGACTGAAACGAAAGAAATTACTCAGAAGACAGAACTCAGCAACAGGTTTTTTTGTTAAAGGCAGTTAAATAATAAAGAAATCTTGGAGAATTTCATTACGCTGCTTCCGAATTTACGATTAACATGCATGGAAACAACCCCGGCCAGTCAGCCTTCTGAAGCTGTCCAACTGCGTGCGTATAGCACAAATCACCACATTTCCCTCAGGAGAAGGACATTACCCCGATTTTAAAGGCGTGGAAGGGGAAGTTTTTACATTGTCAATCGCTGATGTTCATTGTTAATGAATAAATATGTTTTCGTCAAATCTTTTACATCAAACTAAATGAATTGTGCAAAAGGATCGGGAAACTGGTACAGAAGGCGCCCTTCTGCGGCTATTTTGACTCAATCAGCGGGGAACACCTCCCAATTTCGCTTGTATATGGTTATAGTAATGAAATATTATTTTAAAAATAAATATGCGGATAATTTACTCACCAACAAATCAAATAAGTGAAAAAAAACCAACCTGTAAACCCTATAAGGGTGCGATAGGGGGCAGGGCGCGTCCAACTGCCGTAGACGGACGTAGCCCGGAGCGTAGAGCTGGAACAATTAATAATTACTAACAAAAAGTCGAAAAACAAGAAAAATAACAACTGAAGGGGCAATATATCACAACAAAGGTTAAACAAGGATTTTTACGTTCAAAATGCATTTTATAGCTTTAAACGACATCAAAGTGCAACAAAATAAGCATAAAAATGTATTTCCAATTCATTTTCATATTTTAAAAAGTAAAAACAAACAAAAACACTAAAGAAAATCGCAAATAAAACAAAAATAGACAGCCGAAATGGAGGCGGCGGCCGTCGAGGAAAAGACGCAGAGGAATTCAGGCGCGTAAACAGCATGCATGCAGGCGTCGCCAATCGCCATCCGCAGCAGACGCATGTCGCCTGGAATGCCTCATTTTGGCCTCTTCAGATGCCGATTTCTCAAGAAATAAGTATTTTCAGCCCAAACATCTATATGTTTTCTCAAATAACTTTTTAAGGTCTACAATTTTATGAAAAGTCAAAAATAGTCCCTGACGGTCCCTTTAACGTTAGGCAGATACATCGCTTTGCGCAGTGCTGATAAACTTTGCTGATAAGCTAATAAATTCATTTTTTGAGTATGCTAATTACTATGTTTAACGTTTTGTCAAACTCCTTTTTGACTCAACATATATAGCTGTTGCCAAATTGAAATCACGCCAATAAAATTAGAATATTCTAGTGATCATCTGTTGACATTGAAGTTCGTAGTCTAATTACTAGACAACATGCTTTGCACATTTCCGCAATTAGCATATGATTACCTTTTGGCGACAGCTATATATTATGCCCACTCCAAGCTCAGGCGCGGAGCATGGCCTATTTAAAGGGACCGTCAAAGCCGTTTTCGGATCGAAAACGGATAGTCACGGTGAGTCGAGCGGGTGACCCCGCGGAAATCGGAACGGCCCTGCCAGCCGCTTTCCCCGAATCCTAGTGACTACGGTATTTATAATTATAGGGTGTACCAGGGTGTACAGTTTCTAAAGGCCCCGTTTGAAGCGGCGTTAAAACACGCCGGGCGGCGCGTAAAACGGCTTTCCTTTTGCAATTTTAATTTAAAAATACCGTAGTTACTAAGACCTCGAGAATACCGGCTGTCAGGTCCATCCTGATTTCCGCGGCTCCCCGCCGTGTAATTTTGTTTTTTCCTCCGTTCAATAGTTTTTTAAAAATCCGCTTGGGTTCAAAAGATCATGTGTTAAAATTTGAGCGTAGCCGCAGACAGCCGCGTCCGTTTCAAAACTATACAATTCCCGCGAAATCGGCCCTTCTTATGAATTTTTACAATTTTATGTGCTTAAGCGACATTTTTTTTAAATAGGGCTATAATTTGACATATTTATCTCTTAATTTCCCAATACCCCGTTTACCCTGGACCACGAAGTCACATTGCCATCCACACGACCAGGGTTCGATCCCGGTCGGTGACATTCTTTTTTGTACAACTAATATTAACTTATATGTCAGTAACAAACACTAAGCGTTTTCGGATCGAAAACGAATAGTATGCAAATCGAGTCATTTCAATCGTAATCATTTTAGCGAACACAGCTCCAGCCAACGGTTATGCGCAAAATGCTTCATTAGCATGCGATTTGAAAAATACCACTGACTAGCCCTTTAATTTAAGGTGGCTAACAAATCGAAAAGAGGTCAGCCGGATATCTATGTTCAAATTCACTTTAAAACAAAAAATAAATCGAGGCGGCTAAAAAAAAAGGCGCGGACGTGTCCCTCAAACTCGGCACGAAACTGGGCAACCTATGTAAAAAGAGAAATCATAAATGCATCTGACGTGTCTCCACCCTCCCCCCGTCGACAGGGACTGATCTGCAATGCATGGGCACTGACACCTGGTGATTAGTGGCCGACACGAAGCACTGGAAAAACGACCGCACAAGGCCATGTCCTGACCCCACCCCCGCACGGAATAATCCATGGCTGGAGATGAACCGTTTGGGGGCTCAATGCGTGAGCCCCCCAAATTGTGCCTAGCAGTCAACGCAAGCCCCCTTTAATTTTTTGTCGCCAGTTTCAACTCAACGCAGAGTTTTTAGATACCACAAGCGCCTCGAGGCCACCTATGGAATAATCTATTTTAATAAAGAACATGCTTATGGAAAAGAAATCGATTTATTATGGATATTTGAGATATGTGTGGTCTTTGAGGCACTCGGAGGCACTGGGAGATCAAAACGTAGATCAAAAGAGAGAGGGGAGATCAGACGACGGGCTCGGTCCTGGAGGGAATCATCGGGTCCGTGACGTCGAGGGCGGAGATCATTTCCTGAAGAGAAAAGTTGGATATGGTAGAAAATAGCGACTATCGACATTCTCTACTAAACACAATGCAGAAATCGGCAGTTTCATACACAAATCGTGCGGAAATCTGCATTTTCTACTAACGACTGTGCGGCAATCGGTAGTATTACAAAAAAGCGTGGGACAAACAGGAATTCTAACCCAAAAACCGTGCGACAATCGGCAATTTCATACAAAAACCGTGCGGCAATCGGCAAAAACGAACCTTCCAGAGAAACATGTCGAAAGGCAAAATGGCCTGCAAGGTTCCGTCTCCAGACGCAGCGGCGGCGGCCATGCGCTGGCGCTGCTCCTCGTCCAGGCCATCTGAAATTTCTCTATTTTTCCAGATTCTCTCTCAACATAGAAATTTAATAAGACACAAGCGGCCTTAGGTTGTCACCAATAACCAAAATCGGCCGAATTTAAATCCCCAAGCGACTTTAGCGCATAATTCTCAGTGGCCTTGTATTTGAACCCTCAAAGCGGTCATAAGCTGTTACAAATAACCTCAACGCGATTTTAGGTTTGAATCCTCAAAGCAAGCGGCCTTAGGATGGTACCACATGTCTTGAAGCGGCCTTAGGTTAGAATCATCAAAGCGGCCTTAAGCTAGTAGCATGCCTCAAAGCGGCCCCAGGTTAAAATCCTCAAAGCGGCCTTAGGCTGGTACCATATGCCTCAAAGCGGCCTCTGGTTAGAATCTTCCAAGCGGCCTTAGGCTACTACCATAAGTTTCAAAGCGGCCTCAGGGTAGAATCCTCCAAGTGGCCTTAGGGTGACCATAACAGCCTCAGAGCGGCCGTAGATCTCTCTCTCTCTCTTTCTAAAATCACTCACAAAGAGTGGGCAGGCCGTCATCATTCAGCGCCAACCGGGCCAGCCCGTCCTTGATGAGAAAAGAGGTGTGGAAGATGTTCTCCACCTGAAAAACATCCTATTTTCCCACAAAAAAAGAAAACCAACAGTTTTGGCAAAGTCATCGGGATCCATCACAAAGTTGTAGTAGCCGACCACGTTGTCGTTCCTTCGAAGGGCCTTACGCAAGGCTTTGCGGACAACGTCGAGCTGAAAAGAGGTGGTAGGTGGCGGGAAATGAACTAAATTTGATTTTTAACCAAAGCTTTCCGACCGATAGCCCCAACGGATTTCGGTTAAAATTGTCAATTTACGCACGGTTTTAGTTAAAAAATTGCCGTTTTCTGCACAATTTTCGGTAAAAGCTGCCGAACGCCACAGGTTTTCGAAAGTAATTGTCAATTTGCTTCTGGTTTTCGGTATTAACTGCCATTTGAAAACAGTTTTTGGTAGAAATAACGGATTGTCACACCGTTTTTAGTAGAAACTGCCGATTGCCGCACGGTTTTCGGTGGAAATTGCCGATTGCCGCACGGTATTCTGCCGCAACTGCCAATTATCGCACGGTTATCCACCCATACCTCTTTGCTGACAGCCATCTCGTCGGCGGCGTGTTCCTCCTCCTGTTTGATCTTCAGAACGACCTGCTCCGCCTTCACCGACTGAAATAAGACTGTAATTTAAAAAAGTAATTTAAAGGACTGACCCTTTGCGTGGCCTGCCTCTCCTTTTTCACCTTCTTTTCCACAGGCTGGGCGGCGGCACTGATGACGGGCGCTCTAAAATGATAGGAACGGAGATGGCAAATAGCGGATGGAGTGGAGATAGTTTGCCCAAACGCGACTAAAGTGTCCAAAGGGTGTGAACGTTGTCAAGAAAGAAACTGAACGGCCTGGGGCTGTTAAAATGCGGTTGAAGCGGCCTGAGGCTTCAACCGCATTTTGACAGCCTTTATTTAAGCGGCCTAAGGATTTCGCAACGGTCTCATACATTGTCACGCTCCGTCATAAGCGGTGGTGGGGCGTCGCAATTTTAAGCGTTCGTCAAATTTTGTTAAAGAAGGGGGGTCCGCCGTAAAATTTTCGAAACTTTTTGTAATTGACGGGGCTGTCGCAAAATTGACCCCACGGTGGGTTGCCCAAGTATGAACGGTCTGAGGTTATTACAATACAGAAGCCGCCTACGGTTGTTTACAATGCCGTTAAAGCGGCCTGGGATTTTTACAATGCGGTTGAAGCGGCCTGAGGTTGTTACAATACAGCTGACGCGGCCAGATGTTGTCACAATGCGGTCGAAGCGGCCTGAGGTTATTACAATGCAGTTGAAGCGGCCTGATGTTGTTATAATGCGGTTAAAGCGGCCTAAGCTGTCATAATGCAGTTGAAGCTGTCTGGGGTTGTTACAATACAGTAGAAGCAACCGGAGGCTCTTACAATATAGTAAAACCGGCCTGAGGCTGCCAAAATGCGGTTTAAAAGCGGCCTAATGTTGTTAAAATGCGGTTGAAGCGCCCTGAGGCTGAACGCTGCCGAAGCGGCCAACTGTGCTGTGGCGCAGCCCGTCTTAGGGACAACAAAACTTACATGTATGACAACTGGGGTCCTTTGTGCAGAAATCCGCCGACCTTCCTACCCAGACAAGCCCATTCCGCCCGTTTCAGCTGAAAAAAGCCATTATCCGCATCACAAAAAAAGTATAATTACCCCGTTGTAATCGTTCGGGTACTCCTCCTCGTCGTCGTCTTCTCCGAATTCCGTGCGAAGTATGTCGTCGGCGTTCAGACACAAAGCGGGGTGGACGTTGTCCGCGCCGTCCTGCTGCCATTTTTCCTCCTTTCTCAACTGATCCACGGCGAAGAGTTTCTGGAAAACGAGAAATTCAGAGGCGTTTGACAACCTCAGGCCGCTTTAGTCGCTTTCTTCGTACTAGGGCATTTTAGTCGCAGAATACAAATCTAGGGCTGGGTAAAAAAGTAATTTGGCGATCTCAGGCGTTTTGACAAGCTGCATCAGTCGCATTTTAGAACGGCCGCTTTTGGAAGCCTCAGGCCGCTTCAGTCACTTTGTGACAACCTCGGAATGTGTAATCCGTATTTGAAACCTCAGGTCACCAAACCGTTCCAGCCGCCATAGGAAAACACAGGCCACTTCAATCTCCTTTCGACCACATCAGGCCGCTTCATTCACCAATTGTCAACCTCAGGTCGCGTTGGTCGCATTTTGACAACCTCAGACAGCGTTGGTCGCATTTTGACGTCAGATCGCGCCTTTTGAAAACATAAGGCTACTAAATACGCATTTTGATAACATCAGGCCGTTTGAGCCGTATTTGATAATCTCAGGCTGCTCCTGCCGCATTTGGTAACCTCAGGTCGCCTCAGCCGCTCTTTGTAAAGCCCATGCAGCTTCATTCGCCCATTGTCAATCTCACGTCGCCTTGGTCGCATTTTTATAACCTCAGGCCACTCTAAACGCATTTTTACGCCAGATCACGCCAGTTTTCAAAACTTCATGCCCGTTCAGCCGCATTTTTACAACATCAGACCACGGCAGTCGCTCTTTGAAAAGCCCTGACAGCGTCATTCATGCATTGTAAACCTCAGGCCGCTCTAGGCGTATTTTGAAAACATCAGGCCGCTTCAGCCGCGTTTAATAGTAGCAGGTCGCTTCAAACGCCAATGGTAACCTGAGACCGCTTCAGCCGCAATCGGCGACCTCCGACCGTTTCTGCCGCTCTTTGAAACGACCTGACCGCTTCATTCGCCAACTGTAACTGTAAACGTCAGGCCGCTTTGATCGCATTTTGTAATCGTCAGATCGCACCAGTTTTGAAAACTGCATGCCGTTTCAGACAAATAAGGCCGGGCCGCGATTGGCAACCTCAGCCCGTGTGAGCCGCTTTTTCAAACTTCGGCCGCAAATAGACAACCTAAGACCGCTCCAGCCATCTATTTGGCTTCATTCGATCGCAAAAACCAACAAAAACCCACCACTTTGCGGGCGAACGTGCTCATTTTGAACTTCTTCGCCCTCATGCTGGCCGCCTCTTGGGCCCTCTTCAGCACCATCTTTCCAAACTCCTCTATCACGCGCGCGTCGCGGTTGAGCTCCTTTCCGTCAGCGGAATTCTGAAACATTGGCTTTTTCCTATAAGAAAAGGTGGAAAACCTCAATTTTCTGGAAGCCGTCGTTCGTCGCCCTCATGGCTTCTTCCCACTTCTGAAACTCAGTCGCATCGGGAGCACCCTCGTTCCTGTTATTCTCGTCTGAAACAACAAAAATTATTACAGCCATGAGGCGTTAAATTGCGGGGTAAGCGGCCTGCGATTGCCACGCCCGCCGCGCGAACCAATTTAAGGCCTTAAACTTTAAAAAACGATTTTACCTGCCAATTCCTGCCTCATTTGCTCTTGATCCGCGCGACGACCCGCCCTCTCACTGAAGTTCTTGCTTCTGTCCTTCTGGCTCATCAGATTGCGCACGATATTCGTCGCAATTTCTTTCTAAAAACAACTGTTTCAGCTTTAAAGTTCAATTCTACGCCTTAATGTATCAAAAACCAACCTCTTGTTCAGATAGCCGGTGATCAAACCCTCCCATTTCGGAGGAGTCTCGACGAGGCAGAGGAGGAGCTTTCCTATTTTGCGGCGGACTACTAGGAGGACTCATCTAAAAATATTAAAACAGTTTTTAACAAAAACAATCGATAATCCACAAAATCAGAAAATTTAAAAAGCAAATTAAATTAAATTCAAAAAATACCGTAAGACTCGTGGTTATGAAAATGGAATACGTAAATTTGCCTCACGTACGTAATTTCCATTTCAACGACAATTACACTTTTGTATTTTAGCTTTATTTTAATTACGCTCGTTTTTTTTTATTTTTAGTGCATTTTAAGTTGTAAATTATAAATTACAGTTAAAATTACTCCTAATAATAAAATGGAGCAGTCTACAGACATCGACGGTATGCGGACTCAGCTCATTGCATCATTTAAGCGCAGGTTTGTCGGTTTTCACCACTTTCACGGGTTTTTTGTAGGTCCACTCGCGATTCTTCTTTTAACACGGCTGTGGAGGTAGTGAAATTCCTTCGGAAAGTCGTCGTTCATGGAAAGTACGAAAACAGCAGGTAGTTTTTCAATTTTCCTGTTAGAAATCGAATTATTTAGCGATTTACTCACTCTTCTCAACGACAAATGCCGTTTTCTGTGCTCTATGAACCCGTCGGAGTTGGTTATTCGCAACTGTTTCCTTCTCGTTCAGCGACTAGTCAGGGAGGAGAATTTCAAGCTTCACGGTGAGTTTTTCCATCTGGATTCTGTAATTTTATTGATTTCTTTAAAGGAGGAGATGAGTCGATTTCTCACTACGACTCGCTGAATAAGCTGTGGAATAAGAGCGAGCGCATGGGAGCAGCCAATGCCAAGAAATTGAAAAGGGGACTGATCGAAGCCGTCAAAGAGGTAGTTTTAGCGTATTTTTTTATTGCTAATTTCCGTCGTTTCAGGTCGTGACTGAGATGGAATCCTGTCGCGAGGCCATTTCCCTCCACGCCACCGACCTCATCCAACCCCAGGATGTGGTTATCGTCTACTCGTTGAAGAATTCTCAGACCCTCAACACTTTCCTCAACGTTAGCAAGAAGAGGAAACACCGTGTAAGTGTTAAATACCTCTTTCAAATAAAAATATTAGTTTTCAACGTCGAATTCATTTTTTAGACGATGACGGTTATTGATGGAGATAAGGACGTGATTCCGGAGTACGCAGTGCCCATTAGGCTCTCCGAAGTTGGATCCAAGATGTGCGAGGCCTCCAAGGTGAGTATATTTGTAATACACTTGTGACATTTTGAGTGAGTATAACTTTAATATTGCATCAGGGCGTATTTTCCTTTAATTTCCAACAACTGTGAGTAACGTGAGGGTGCCACGTACACTAGAAACGACCTAAGGCTGAAGAATGGCGCCGAAATTTAGTATTTTTGTGCTAAATAGCATTTTAAGCGGCCTAAAGTGACCTTATGGTGCAAAGAATGTGTGGCACTGAAATTGCATCAATATACCATGAAGGCGAGCGGCCTGATTCTGCCACGTACGTAAGGTGCGGCCAGAGCTTGTCGAATTCAAAAATTATCGATATGACGTTGTCATACCTTGTCTGCACCGGCCTAATGACTCCATTTATCTTGTACAATGCTTCAGAAACCGGAAAACTTTGTTCAAAGCCCCAATCATACATGGTCAACCCACCGCGGCAGTCCATTTTGCGTCAGCCCCTCAATTATCGAACATATGCGACGGGCCTCCTGCTTTTAAATTTGCCGAAAACTTAAAATTGCGACGTCCCTACTGCCGCTTTTGGCGGCGGAGCTTGACAATGTATGGCCCCAATGGCGGCGTAAGGTTATCGATTTACGGCAGTACGAAAATTTACATCATTTTCGGCGACTTGGGGGTTCTACATACGTAAGATGCGGTCTGATTTTACCGAAATAAACACGGAGCTACGTATTATTGTCAGTACGATCTGCAGCGGCCTATTGTTGCCAAAACAGTCAGAGATGAGCAGTTTGCGGTTCAAATTGCCTGATTTCTTCTAAAAAGTTGGCGGAGTGGCCTGAGGTTGCCCACAGAACCAAGAAACCGTCTGAGGCACACAAAATGTTAATGAGCGGCCTGAGACCGCCATTGGAAAACGTAAGCGCTTTTTGAGTTGTACAGAAATATATCAAACTTCATCCTGGTAAGGGCGGCCTAATGGAACTATAATGTGCCCCAAAGTCGGAGCGGAAAATTTATCGGGAGCGGCCGTGTTTGTAGTTTGCTCAAAGCGTGAACATGCGGCCTTAGGTTGTACAGTTTGTGGCCGGCTTATGTGGTAATATAAAGAAAATTTTGTTCGACGCAATGCACACAGAGCGGCCTTAGCCTGCTAGCAACCTCACATTCCTTCATTTTTTAGGTCGTTCTCCCCGGCGTGGCCGTCTTCCCCGACGGTTCCTGTTTCGTGCCAGCCGGCGGTCTCTCGATCTGCCTGGCCGCCAAGCGGCACTCCGTTCCCGTCTACATCCTCGCCTCGTTTTACAAAATCACGCCGATTTTCATTCCCGATCCTCAGTTGGTCAACCCCCAGCTGGCACCGAAACTTCCCTTCTCCGTCGCCCGCGAAATCACCGGTAGTTTATCACTTTTGGTACATTTTATTCCATATTTTTCAGGAAAGGTACAAGTATTCCAACCGGCCTTCGACCTTTTGCCCGCCTCGCTCGTAACGTTGTACGTGTCCAACTCGGCCGCCATGATCCCGTCGCACGTTTACAGGTGAGAAATCAGTGAAACTTTTGGAGATTTCTCTTGGTTCCTTTGAGATTTCTCACGGTGAACAGTTTTCATAGCCTTTTTAAAACTGTAATTAAAATTCTCATTTCCAGGCTCATCGGTGACTACTACCACCCGGACGATTTGGCCGTTTGCTGACAGAATATCAACATTACTTTTTCTCTGTTATGATTTTTATTATTTAATTTCCGCTATTGGGTACCTAAAGTGACTAATCCGTGTCGTGATTCAATTGTTGGTATGAATGAATTTCGTTTTTGAAATTTTCCAAATGGCCCGGCATGTTCAAACGGAAAAAAAACGGACCTCCATCGAATCCCATGAACGGCACAGCCTGGCCCAACAAATCCGCCGCATGGGCACTACTGGCCGCCTGAAAATAAATTATTTCGCTCAAAAAATGCAATAAAAATGAAGAAAAGTTTAAAAACAAACCTTGGCGTTTCCTTTCCTTCGATCTTTCGGCTTACTCATACCATTCGAGAGGTCTAGTGTTTTTTTTTGTTAAGTGTATTCTAAATTCTGGAATGGAAACGCTATATTCCGAGAGAGAGATAGTTTTTGATGTCTCTCTCTCTCTCTCTCTCTCTCTCTCTCTCTCTCTCTCTCTCTCCTCTCTCTCTCTGAAAACTAAGAGAGACCAAAAATTGAAATTCTCCAATTAGTATTTTGTGGAGTTAGTTACACTTTCAGTCTCAATTCTCGAATCGGGACAGTCATTGTCCATTGTTCTCCGAAATTATAGCCGTCACCAAACGGAAATCTGTGAAAAAAAGCCGCTATTTCTCTGCGACTTTGGTTTTGCATGCTATTTTCGCCTGCATATCGCACAAATACTGCGGTATTTGGCCCGTTGGCCACCTGTAAGGAGGCGGGGGAAGCCGTAGGGCGGACCCCGAAACAGGTGGCCAAGAGGGAGCCGAAGGGCAAGAGTTCGGCTGCCTCGGCTGCCGCCTCGGCCGGCCTGGCCGGCCCGCCGGCCTCCGCCGACTCGTCGTCAACTTCTGGCTCGTCAACTTCTCTTGGCCCGTCAACTGCTTCCGACCCGCCGACTGCCTCCGGTCCCGAGGAGGACTTCGCCAGCCTCGACTGAGGCACCCTCTCTTCATCTACCGAAGAAAAGCAGATGGGAGCCGTGTGGAATGTGGTAATAAAGATGATGTTAACCCATGTGTACTGTTCTAAAATGATGGGGCCCTTACTTTCACCCTACGGGCCTGATTCGAATTTGACCACAGCTATAGCGTGCACCGCCAGTTTGCGCAAATTGTATACCAAAAGTCGAAAACTGCGAAAGACTGCAATTTCAACGTAAAATTTCACATTTTTGAGATTTTAGGACTTCTGTATGGAAGTTCACTATATTTTCGCCATTTGAGTGATAGATTTGAACTATTCACGGAATACAAACACTAATTTCAGTAATTTTGGCCAATTTCGAAAAATTACAGTACCCTACCGTAACCTGGGTAAAATATCGATAGGGTTCTGAAAATTTCAAAAAGGCCTATATGGGCCCTAGAGAGGTTTTAGACCAATTTTGGGCCAATTCTACTCGCCTGGCGGCCGTGGCAGCCTAAGCCGGCCTAACGCGATCGGTTTGTTCCCGAAATTTTTCTCCCCTTTTTCTTGCTGCCATTTCGAACACGAGAAAAAAGCTTTAATCAAAAATGGCTTATTGGTAGAAGCCGTGTGATAATTATTTTAACACTACTGGAAGTAGAATGGTACCCTCATCTTCTTTGCTATTTCTTTCATTTCTTCCTTGGCTCTCCGTGCACATAAGGAATAATAATAAAGTTCATTCTAGACAAAAATGCAATAAATACTCGGAAAACAATCACAATAATCAGGCGGAGCCTCCTGACGAGGGAAGTCCGTAATGGTAACCCCGGAGTTCGAAACGACACCTATACCATTGGATAGAGCATAAAAAGTTGTCCCAGAATGTGGTCTCAAATTTTGCTGCGGACATCTGGGCGCCGAGAAATATCGGTTTTCGTTTTTATGCTAAATTATGCATTTACGCAAATGTGGCTTATCTTGGGAAGAAATGACCGATAAAATTTAAAAACGTGGTAAAGTGGCTAAATGAACTGTCAAAGATGACCTATGCTGGATCTATCCCCGGCGGTAATTTTTTTATCATTTTTTGTCCATTTCAACTTTAACTTCTAACATCTTTTGCTTTTGAATTTTTTTAAAAATGGGGAACATGAGAAGGGAAGGTCATTTTTGGATTTTCCTAAAGTTCTAAAAACAAAGAATTGATTGCCCGGTTAACAAAATTTTCAAAAACAAAAGATGTCATAAAAAAGTTCAAGTTAGGAAAGGCAAAAACAAAGAATAAAAAAGTACCACATGGGATAGATCCAGCATAGCTCATCTTTGACAGTTCACTTAACCACTTTACCACGCTTTCACACTTTAGCGGTCGATTTCTTCCCAAGATAAGCCACATTTGCGTAAATGCATAATTTAGCATAGAAACGAAAACCGACATTTCTCGGCTCCCATGTGTCCGCAGCAAAATTTGAGACCACATGTAGGGGCAACTTTTTATGCTCTATCCAATGGTCTAGGTTTCGTTTCGAACTCCGGGGTTACCATTACGGACTTCCCTCGTTAGGTACACCAAATATAATCCTTAAAAAGCGATAAGTTTGTGTTCTTCCGTTCAGGACGCTAAAAAACGTAAAAAAGTGAAATGTTGCACTCTAAAATGCAGTTTTTCGCATTTTTCGACATTTGACTTAAAAGACGCGCGAAATGGAACCCTAACCATTATACTTATGTTAAAATTATCTGGAGCCCATCATGGCGAAAATTTCCTTTGAAAGTGAATTTTTCCATCGATTCGATTCGAGGAGAAATTTCATTTTTGGTAGGTCAAAAAAATTATTTTTTTAAAACTTGGTCCTAACTTCTTCAAGTTATCATAAAGCATGTTTTCTTTGATATTCATGAACATTTTCGTCCACTTCAGGAGAAATTTTTTTTGACCTACCGAAAATGAAATTTCTCTTGATCGAATCGATGGAAAAATTCACTTTCAAAGTCAATTTTCGGCATGATATGCTCCGAATAATTTCAACATCAGTACATATTTTCGACGCGCAAAGAAAAGTTGAATTCAATGGTTAGTGTCACTTTTTGCGCGTCTTTTATGTCAAAGGCCTAAAAATGGGAAAACTGCATTTTCGAAAGCAAAATTTCACTTTTTTGACGTTTTTTTGGGTCCTGTGCGGAAGAACACAAACTTATTTCGTTTCAAGGGTTAGATTTGATGTATCTAAGACTAAACGTGCTGGAAAATCCCTGTTTCCAATAATTTTGACCATTTTTACGAAATTACCGTACCCTACCGTAACCCAGGCCATAAAATCGATATCGACCTAAAACTTTTAAAATGCCGTACATTGGTCCTAGGAAGGTTATTGACCAAATTTGATCCGATTCTGAGACTATCACCTAATTTCTAAGACAGTGGCCTGCTCGAGTTTTCCAGAGATAGCGTCTTAACATTGTATTTTCCTCTCCGACAGTTGGAGGTACCCAGCCTTTTCGTCCGTTTTCCATTTGGTTTCAATGGTTCTACTCACGTCGAGGAATGAGATGGGCGGGGTGTAGTAGTGCGTCATCCTTCTGCGGTCGGGGATGTTGGCCACGGAGCCGATGAACTCCGCCACCCTGGTGACGGTGGAGCAGTCCATGCCATCGGAAGGCTCCTTCGCCCCATGTGCGCCTCGTAGATGGGGCGAAGGAAGGCGTCCCTTCCGGCTTGGTCCATCAGGAACATTCCTTGGAAGTTGGCGTGGATCACGCAGTTTCCACCAGGGTTATCGAGCAGGACTAAGTGAGAATTAGAGTTCAAACAAGATTGCAAATTACCGAATCTCTTCGCCAAGGCTTCCTCAATGCACGAGGGCAGTCCTTCGATCTTCTCGGGGGCGTCATCTTTAAGCTTAAATGAAAACAGATTAAAGAATAATTTAATTCCCGAAAGCATTTTGAGCGGAATGTTATGATTACACAGTAACAACTCACATGCTGGGAGCCGACCGTCGAGAGGAGAGTAGCGCAACGGAATGAACATTCATTTTTTTTTTTTGAATTTATGCTAAATTCTGGAAAAATAGTGCTTTATTCCGAGAGAGAAAAAGAGATAAAGATATATAGGTTGTGCTGCATCTCTATCTTTATCTCTCTCCCTCCCTCTCTTTATGCTTGGAAGGTGGGGGATCTAGAGAGAGAGATAGAGATAGAGATAGAGAAATAGAGAGAAATAAATAGAGGGATAGAGATAGAGATAGAGATAGAGAGAGATAGAGAGAGAGACAGATAGAGATAGAGAGATAGAGAGATAGAGAGATAGAGAGCTAGAGAGATAGAGAGATAGAGAGATAGAGAGATAGAGAGATAGAGAGATAGAGATAGAGATAGAGATAGAGAGAGAGAGAGAGAGAGAGAGAGAGAGAGAGAGAGAGAGAGAGAGAGGCAGAAACGCAAAGAATATATATATATATATATATATAGAGGAACCCTCGGTATTTCAGACTTGTATATCCACTGACGAGGAGTGTCTCCTCTTTTGTGACACCTTCCCCGCCTTGGTCGATCGTGTTCTCACTCCTCTAATCTCCCCCTGTCCTCAGTCATTGAGTAAGTCTCTTTCTCTCTCTCTCTCTCTCTCTCTCTCTCTCTCTCCCTCTCTCTTTTCCTCTTATCAATTGCGTTCTATTTGAAAAATAAAATAACATCATAGTTCACTACAAACAATGTAAAATAAGATTCGTCTAGCTTAATTAATGAACGTCAGTAGTTTATAAATCAGATAATGTAGACAGTCCCAAGAGGAAAATCCCAGAAGTCAGAAAACGCCTAAAATATTTTCTCTAATAAGTTTTTTTGACTTGTACCTGATAGTGCTAAGGGTTCTGAGTTTTGGAAGGTCCAGGAGTTGGCTGAATGAGGTCTGGAGTGAGGCAACTGCACATCTCCTTTTCCCAACTCTCATCACAACAATGATAGCGTTCATCTGTACCCACGGCAGTCCCGATGTCGGCCACCAAAATGTAATGACCCACCACAGGTGACAAAGGAGGCACATCCTTGTCGTTTTTAATCTGGGTCGATTGTTTCTTGGTTTTCTTCCTGATAAAGTTACTCCTATTCAGCGCTTGTATCTTCTTCGTTTCCTTGTTTATTCCTACGTAATTTTCTTGAACAATCTTTTCAATAAAATGAAAAGGAAAAAATGGTTTGTGCACGTTTAGATCTGTTTTCTTAACGTTGGTGTACACAATGTCGGGTTGTGATTCTGACGATGAGTACTTCAGAGTATTCCATTCCAACGGGAGAGCACTTTCCAATTTAGCGGATTTTGCCATTTCATTCATAAAATCCGGAAGGTATTTATTTCCTCCAAACTTTTGAAGATTTCCATCTCCCATCACTAATATTGAGATCTTCCTCTCTTGATCATAGCACAATTCCGTCTTTAGGAAATCGGAAACAGTCTTTGGGCAGTTTTTCAACCCCTGAGATCCGTGATAAAGGCACACAAGCCTTACAAATTGCCCGTCCTTCATCAAAATGTCAATGGAGACGTACTCGCATTCTTGTCCGTCGCTTGATTTTTCGTTCTTCTCAGAGTGTTCACAATCTGTGTTGCAGTTTCCTCGGGCGTTGCAAACAAACTGTTCCAGTTCCTTTTTATACAAGATGAAGAGTCCGTAAGATGCGTTGCCAGTGTCTGGATGACGTTTTGGAGATAAACAGCTGCAAAAGGAATATGTTTAAAAGGTAACAGGCCGGGCCGTTTAATCTCGTACCGGCCCGGTCTCTTAAGAATTTTACAAAATTTATATAGAGTAGTTCGAATCCTCTTTGATACGTTTTGCTAAGTTAGAACTATGTTTTGGCAACAAAAAATTAAAAATATGGACTTTGAAACGAGTTACATTTTAAAAAAAGATCTACAAAAGTACTCGGTTGCTCAGCCACCCCTGTGATTGGCTGGCGTTTTTTGAAGATGAAGAATGATATTTCAAACCTGTATAAACAAATTTTAATTGTTTTTAACTCTAGTTTTTGATAAAAGCAAATTTGTATCACTGCTTCTTAAAAATGGCAATTTTAAGCCAAAAACTCAATGTTCTAAACACTTTTTTTAATTTTTCCATTTTGCATTTTATAGTGAAAGGGGAAGGACCTCGTAAAAGTGATGTTTTAAATCTTTGTAATAATAACTTTATTTAATAGATGCCGTTGTCACGATTCCGAAACATACCCCTTTTATATGTTTTGGACTGCAATCGGCGCAGGTGTACACGGCAGAGAAAGGCGAGAGAGTTCGGGAACAAGGGAGACGCAGAATTGCGCGCTATTCAAAAAATATTTTCGACTAAACTTGAAGTGGGCCTAATTTGGTTCATTTTGCCCCAAAAAGAGAAAATGGGATACTTTTCTGAATCGGAAGAATGAGATCCACTCATTTATCCCAAGTCCAGAAAATATTTTTTAACGCTGTCCTTCCCCTTCAAAGTTTTTTTTTTCACAATTGTTTCTTATAAAATTTGCTTTTGAACCATTATAATAACTAATTTTTATTTTGATGCACGAAAGTTATCAAGACTTATTAGCAACCAATTTGGGGGAGGTGGGATATTTTAACTACCGTAATTATTTTAACTCCCGTAATTGCCGCCCCTTACGGATACCGTGTCTAAAACACCCAAATAAAAAAAACGAATATTGTGTCCAATTGAGAAAAGCGCTTAAGAAACAAAAAAAGTGGGGGCGTTTGAAAAACAAAATTGCAACTTACTGCATGTTGTAAACTTCTGCTACTGACTTCAAACCGTCGAAAGTTGTTGCTCTGACCTCTTGTAAAAAAATTACATCGGCTTTAATCACTTCCACCAGCATCGTTAATACAGTTTCTTTGTTCGTCATCGAAAGCTCTCCAAAGTTCCACGACGCAACTCTCAGCTGAAAATAATCAATTTCAAATTTAACATTGTCAACCAATTAAGTTGATAGTCCAATGCGCAACATTATGCGAAAGCTAAGTTGAAAGGAGTATCATGAAGAAGGTAGAAGCGACACCGCCAGTCGCGGGCAATCCAAGGCCTGTCTCAGGCGGTTCGAAGAGCCGCCCATTCTGGTCGAGTGTAAAGGTGAGGGGAACGGTGAATCAGACCGCGCAGCTAGACTGACAACATTCAAATGTTGTGTTGAACTGATGACGGGAAACCAGCAGGGTACGCGCTTACCTTCCTGGCTTGCGCCCTCCGGCGTCACACCCCGGCTAACTAGTAAGTTAAAGGGGCAGTAAAGGGCATTTTCATTTCATTTTCGATCGGATACGGTCGGAAATTATGCGAATGAACTATGCAAAATTGGCTCGCACCCTACTCATTTTCACAGCTATCTCAGTCAATTAGAATGAATTCGGTTTATTAGCATCCCTTGTAAATACCGGACACGCAGGGCGTACTGGCCATCCGCACAATCTGCGGACGGCCTTTTTATGCTCTATCCTATAGGTGTCGTTTCGAACTCCGGGGGTACCATTACGGACTTCCCTCGTGAGGCCGATCTCACCCTCTTCTTATTCGGAAAAGAACGCTGGATTTTAAGCTGATAGATCATAAACACACAGAAACTTATTGATATAATGGTCCCGCAACAAAGGGCGTAGATCATAAAGGTTGCGAGACAGTGCGCGTAATTAGGCCGTCCCGAGAGAACTATGGTCTACTGAACGCCGAAATAATGTGGTTTGCGTTTCTATTTTGTTTCATTCATTGATTTTAAAATTAAAAAGAAAATCACGCCTAATTACCTTTGCCTTTTCTGAGACTACATCTTCCGAGAGTGTTTGTGGAATATGTGGAACACTATCGAGATATCGATCCAAATTCTTTATCCGTTGTATGGATTGTTCCACATTTCCTATTAAGTTTCGAACTTTTGATGAAGAATCACAGAGTGCGTCAGCCAGCTACAACAAGGTTATTAGGGTTCTGGGCACAAAATACCTGTTTTCTTCTAACTTTTGCTTCTGCTTCTTGATCTTCTGAAAAATAGGAATGTTTGATGAATCAACGACAATTTTTTTTTACGTGTTGCGTCATTGCACGTGAGCAGGTTGTCGATTTCCTCGGCAACCTTTTTAACACAGGTTTTTTTCCATTTTTTTTCTTTCGTTATAGCCTCCTGCGAAGAAAGAAGCCTGCTCCGGGCGCTCCTTGATTCCTCTCCAATTATGCAAATTTAGTGACTTGTTTTCATTAGCTTACTTGGTTGCGGTGGACAGCTGTTAATGAACCTAGACTCTGGAGGAGGTGCAGACACCGGGGTAGAAGGGGCTGTTTGGGGGCCTGTGTCGGTTTTCTAAATAGTTACAAACACCTCTGGATATGCAGTCAGTTTTCTACCTTCAGTCGTTTAACCCTGTTATTCGTGTCGATATGGGTAGGTGTAGATTCATTTTCATCTTTCATGACCAGCCTTTCGATTGTTTGTGCAAGACCATCCACATCTGATGTTGTTTGACCATCTTTTGGGGTGTTGTCTAAAGATACTTTCAGAAGGAATTGATTAAAAAGCTATTCATGTGCCGCAGTAAAAAGTACCTGGTGGCTTGACGGCTTCAAAATCATCACTCATGTTTCAAAAGAAGAGCGGACGTAGCTTCTGAAGCACAAAAAAATTAGGATTTAGCACAAAGAGCGGGACGAATGAAGACAAAGAAACACTTAGCAGCTACTATAACGTCTTATCACTTGCTCCGGTAATAAAATTTGGTGACTGGAGACTAGCGAGGCCAGCCCGTCCTTTCTACGTTGCTACACTCACATTAAAGCGTTTTATGGTTATGGTTCTCAAGAAATGCGCGCTGTAGCACGGCGATATGCGAGTGCACTCGGTCCTGTATGAAACATCAGCGGACCGCAACGCCTCTGGCGCCTCGAAGTAATACTTTTTTGGCTTACATTGTGGTAAAATTATATAATTTTATGCGATTAGTGAAGAATATGATACAATAAGACATTCAGTATTATTAGAATTGTAGAAAAAATCTTTCCTTAATTTTGACGAAAATCGGAACAATATGGTTTTGATGGTTTTCTGAAGTTTCAAATCGCTAATATTAAATGTTAAATTTATTTATTAAAATCAATGTTAAACCTTCTTCACCAATTACATAAAAATATAAAATTATACAAAAATGTAAGCCAAAAAAGTAGTATTGCGAGATGCCAGAGTTGAGAGAAAAGAGCGCAAATACATTGCGACCATCCAGGCATTCGAAGGAGCCGTCGATTCAGCTTGAAACACAGAAAAACTTCCGACCTGTCTTTGAAAAATCTTTTCGGTAAAAGTTGTCCCCAACTTGTAACTTTACCAAAAACACCATTTCGTTTTAAGAAAAGAAGAAAAATATGTAAACTGCCTTTATCCTCCTCTCTGTTTTCTCTTCACTAGTCATTCAACATAAACATTTAGAATATTAATAAAGTTCATTCTAGACAAAAATGCAATAAATACTCGGAAAACAATCACAATAATCAGGCGGAGCCTCCTGAGTCTATAACAAAAACAAGGCTAAAACAATACTATCCACCCATTTTGAGGATATACCCAGAAGAAAAAAGGCTAAGTGAAGTTGCAACGGCACAGGGGACAGCTGGTCTGGTGACTCGAGTCGAACCATTTGTACAGGCAGTTCGAGTGGAACTTGTTCTTGCACTGCTTGCATTTCACCTGAAAAAAGGGTATCAGCATGGGAATTTAAAGAAAATCAATTATGTTCCCAAACTAATTAGTTGTACCCCCAAATGTACAAATTTAAAGCATTTTCAAAAATTTAAAAAAATCCAAAAACGTAAAAGATGTAACTTTAGCTTATAATAATTCACATTTTTGAACGATACATATTTTAAAAAAATTAACTTGAAAAAGTTATATGGACCAAAAAATATATCTCAATTTTCATTAAAAATCATTTTTGTAGTTTAAAAAACAACGATCAGACAACGATCACATTACTCGATAATACCCAAATAACCGACAATGGCGGAGGTCAGGGGCGGACCTTCCCGCGATTAGTGGTTAATGCGCGCGGCTTATATAACCCCGTTCTGGGGCGCCGCCGATTTCGTACGGGTGCGAGCCGCCGCAGCAAGCAATTATAAAGCGATGTGAAAATACATGGGCAGCCCTTTAAAACATTTAAGATATACAATTAGAACCCTTAAAACCCCTATTATACATTTAAATACATATTTTTACGCACTGCTGACCGAATTTATGCATTTTTTTTGCTTTTGAATTCGGTCTTCGGCCAGTCAGGCGGATCGGTCAGGTAAACCAGGTCATCGGCCCAAACAAACTTATTGAGTTATTTAAAACTGAGTTATAGCTGTAGCCAAATTGGAATCCTGCCAATAAAATTAGAATGTTCAAGTGATGCTCTGTTGAAATGGAAAATTCATAGTCTAATCATTGTCGACAGAGCATGCTTTGCATGTTTCGGCAATTAGCATAAGATTTCGGTTTGGCGACAGCTATATTTAAAATTATTGTACCGATTTATACAACATTTAAAATTATATTTTTTTATACCGGGCGGTCCCAAAAAATCCCAAAAAAAGGCTACAAAACTGAAATTTGGTTAGCTTTGAAATTTTTTACACTACACTTTGGGCACCTTCCGTAACCCGAGTCAAAAAATCGATACCCACCCAAACGTTACATTCTAAGGTTTTTATGTCAAATAGTGGTTGTGCGCCAAATCTCAGCCCAAATGAAGCCTTTTGAAAAATTAAGACAGTAGTATGCTTGAGATTTATAGAGGTCTTAACTGAATTCCTCCATAGAACTTTCTGAGCAGCGGCGTCACTCTATTTTTGTCAGCCGCGTCGCCTTACCTTGGGCAGTTGGTGGCTGTTGGAGTGGATGGTCATCATGCAGATAGTGCAGGCCTCCGCTCCCTCCACATCCCTGTCCACATTCTTCCGCCACATGCGGATTCCGTCGACGGCCGAGCCGTTCTGGTGGAAGAGGTAGGCCGTCAGCTGCAACAGCCACTTCTTCGCACGGTCGTTCGCCACAATCGCCTGAAATTTTTCAAATTATTGGGCGTCGAGTTGAAAAAGCTAGCCTTGTCCAGGTTTATGTCGGGCACAGCCAGAGGGTAATTCTCCGGCATCTCAATCGACAGACGCATCGTGGTCTCCTCCACCATGTACTCGGCCACGATTTCGCGGCAAACGGGGATCACGCGGATCTGAAAAGCGGTATAGTGCATTTCCAAAAAAGAGTGAAGGAAAAAGGGATTTTCCTAAAGGACAGGTACATTTGTTCCCGCCTGGATTACTTTATTGTCTGCGCACTCCACTTTTACAGTGCTCTTTCGCTTGTTAAATTTCTTCACACTTCAATATTTCAAAATGGAAGTGGTTAAATAAGGGTAAACATCATGGCCGTTGAAAAGTTGTCGATTCTTTGTTGGAAATGAACTATACTAAGCATTAGTCAAATTTGTTTTCATTTTCTCAAATTCTATCCTTCTAAAAACTTGAGCATATAATTGTCGCGAAAATCAGCATCCTGCAAAAATGACCTTAATGCAACACTCGTGAGATATGTAGGCGAAGAGTGCGCGAATAGAGTGAAAAAGTGAATAGGAAGCGGTTTTTCACCACGCTTAAATATAATATCCGTCTCCTACATACAACTTCAAATTGCTTTTTGCCTTATACCAGCGTACCATAAATTGGGTGGCCCCTATGCACACTAAAAAAAAGTTTAAAATTAAGCCCACTTTGCTTTAGGAATCAAGCTCTGAATTTAAAAATAAAAGCGGCGAACAAGGTTAAACATTTATTTTTATTACTGCCTACCTTACTTACTGCCTCCGACAAAACTAACATTTCTTTGTGCGCAACTCTTCCCGGTACTGGACTCGAATTTAGGGTATGTATAGAAGGCAGCGGCGGGCATGCGTACGTAGATTTAGGTGATCCCAGCAGGATTACCCCGTTATTTTAGTCGAACGTTACATTACTATTCCAAATGAGGCTCCCGTGGTTCAGATTTATTATAAATATGTACACCTGGTTGTGTATTACGACAGTTTTGTTTGTTCAAGAATTCCGCAATTATTCTTTAGTCGCATTCACTCCGTTCATGTCAGACTTATGGAAAGGGGAAAAGGCGTTCAGAATGTGTTTGTTAAGCGAAAACATTATTGGCTACGGTAACGTTGTGCCTACCTCAAAAGAACCGTAATGTTACGGTAAACTCTACTAAACCTAAACTGCAATTTTACCCGAAATTAGAGTAATTCTAGAACAAACTCCTCTGCTATGGGTACAACCACTTCACTTTACACCATTTTCTCTTCTCTACCTTTAGGGCCTTGTCAGCCGTCGCCTCCCTATTCGCCTCCTTGACCTTGTTCAATTCGTTGTTGACTATGTGTCTCGTCACCATCTCAGTCACATATCTAAATTTAACTGTTAAAAACTCCAAAATAAAGCAATTACCTGTTCACAATCACGGAGGCTGAAGTGGGCAGGCCGTTGTACCACGTGCGGACCACTGCGGGTACGGTAGCTACGATTCTGAAATTTACATTATAATTAGGATTTTTTTTTAAATTAAGGAACTTCACAGCCCGGGCTGATAAGGAAATCGGCCCGGTTTTCGACGAGTTTAAACGAAAATTATATTTTAATCAGGGTTTCATAAAAAAAAGGAGCCGGGCTGAAGGGAAAATATGTCGGCCCGATCCGATTTAGGAATCGTTTAAAGGACCATACCTGAAGAGAAGATTGCAGGGGTAGCGGGTTTCGAGGATGTCGATGAATTGCAGATCATCCAGGGAGATGTCCTCGTTTGTGAAGTAGGCGATCTTCTGACTGTCAGCTGAAATAGTTGGATTAGAGAGAGAGGGAGTCAGAGAGAGAGAGAGAGAGAGAGAGAGAGAGAGAGAGAGAGAGAGACTTACTCAGTGACTGAGGACAGGTGGAGATCAGAGGAGGGAGAACACGATCGACCATAGCTGGGAATGTGTCGCAGTAGAGGAGACGTTCCTCGTCGGAGGATATACAAGTCTGAAAAATCGAGAGTTACTCTAAATATTCTCTCTCTATCCCTCTCTTTCTCTAAATCCTCACCTTCAACGGCTGCAGCGCCGCATCCATAGCTCCAAACATAACGACACCGATATCTTTCATAATCAGCTCCTTTATAATGAAGGGTACCACCACTTTACGGGGTCCCTTCTCCGACACCTTCTCCTCATCCGTCCACTCTCCGTTTTCTTGTCTGTACATGACCGGGGCCAGCCTGAAGGATTGTTTATTGAGACGGGAATGGACGCCAGCCCTACAATGGTGGCATGCGGGTCTCGCCTAGAAGAATTTCTTGTAAAAAGGGATCGCTAAGTTCTCCAAAGTGCATTTTAAAGGTCGGGGTGTGTCGTCGATATCGCAGTGCCGGAGTCCCGCACATGTATGATTGAGATACTGAGAGACAGACCCAAAACATCTCAGTTTGTCCGTTGTTTACAACTCATATCATAGTTTTGTAAATAAAACTTTTTTAAGTCAAGAGTGGCGCCGGTGGTCTAAAGCATCGATCGATACCACGATAATCAATCGATATTTTAGTGTTTGTTCAAATTACGCCTAAGGGGGGAGGGGTGCAGTAGAATTCAACTACACATTTTTGGCACAACCGTGAGGTATAATGCAGTTGGAAGCCACTCAAGTATTAAAAAAATTAAATGCCATGCTTCATGAATAAACTACTGTATTTCGCAGCAGCTTGGTGTCAATATGGCCCAAATGACGTCATAATGACTGTTACTGCACAGTCACTTCGTAACAAAACTTTTAAAGACAGTGTGGTTTGAAAATTTTGGCGGATTTAAAGAAAAATGCATAATGAAATCGTACTTTTGGGGTTAAAAATGGTCCCTTATGGTGCCTTCAAACTCACAATCTAAGCACATGCACGGCAGCGAATCTCCTCATTTTGCTGTCCGATTTAAGAGCTTCCACCGTTCGCGTAATCAGCGTCTGGACTACCGGGTCATACCTGAAATTCAATTTTTAGTCCAAAAAATAGAGAAAAATCACTTCAAATTGTCCATCTCCGGAGTGTAGGTATTCGGGAGACCGAGATCTTCAGGCAGGGTGGATATGTGCATGACCGCTTTGCAAAGAAGACGAGTGGAGAGGGTCTCGTCGGCATCTAAATGTGGAAAAATTAATATATTTTACAGAACTGACGGCGAAATTCTCAAAAGCCAAATAGAATCCCCTTTTACCTTTCGGAAGCGCCGACCACAGCCTCAAAATGATGGAAGACAACATGGGAAAGAAGAACGACTCCCAGTCCTAAAATTCCATTTCCCTAGGCCTTTAGGGGTGGTTACATTGCAAAAACTGGGCGTTTCTTCTCCTTCCTTCCGCAGACTCTTATCCAGGTCGTAGCAGGAACGATACAGCTGCAGAGCATTGCCCAGGAAGGCCTCGTACTCCAGCGTCTTCGGGAGGGATCCAGAAGTGTTGGCCACTTCGTCACACGTCTGAAAAGAAGGATTTGGTGTGTGTGTGTGTGTGTGTGTGTGTGTGTGTGTGTGTGTGTGTGTGTGTGTGTGTGTGTGTGTGTGTGTGTGTGTGTGTGTGTTCCACTTACATCAAAAGCAGAGGCCAGTCCACACATGATAAAGTCGAGGAGTTCGGGAGAGACGCCCTCGGGGTAGTTGGAAATGACCTCGCTGGCAGCTTGCAGGCAGAACACATTCAGCTGCCACATTCCAGGTTCCGTGGGTCTGAACACAAATTTTTAAAAAAAATCACGATGATACAATTTCAAATAGCGGTCTAACAGTTTGCCATAAATGCTGCGTGCACCTCTTTGTAAGTTGTCTACCGTATTTCGTGCCAGTCGGGTGTCAAGAAGGGGATAAACTACGTCATTGTGACCCCGTTGACGCATCCTCCACCATACCTGGGGAGGGAATAGCCAGATTTTCTCAGGTTACGGGGGGTAGAGGCCACAAAAACGGAGAAGTTAAGGGGGGTTAGTCACTAATATGGCAAAATTCAGCTCGGAAGGCCAAAAGTTAAGGGGGGCTACCCCAGTTTTGGGCCCAAAAGTTATGGGTGGGTCCGTCAACTGTCACAGTCTCCCGAGGTATGTCCTCCACTCGAATACAACTTTGAAAGGGTGAAATGAAATTATCGATGCCTGTGCCTACATATTCATACCAGGGAATGATGCGAAGGGGGTTCAAAAAGAAAGGTCCCCCAAATACAGGGCGACCCCAAAAACTAAGTATCCCCAATTCTACAAGGCCCCCATACAAATCAACCCCCAAAACCAAGGTTCCGCAGGCACTACGTGTCCAGGAATGGTCATATTATTCTACTACTCTCATTTGACTCGAAAACCGACGGCTGTATTGCGACAGCCCCTTGTATTAGCCAAACTTTCGATGATCTGCGAGGTTTAATAATAACTTGTCTACATTTTTAATAATAACTTGTCTACAATCAGTTGACCGCGCGTTCCGCAGTTGACCGCACGTTCCACAGTTGACCGCGCGTTCCTCAGTTGACCGCGCGTTCCTCGCCCGTGCGGCGGTCAGCTCACAGCTCTCACCGAAATGCTGCCCAGTACACCGAAGAGACGCCCCCTCATCGCCGAGACCGCCACCCTGTGCCAACTACGTGCGCTTCTGAACGAGATCAAGGAGCTCAAAGAGTCGCTGCCTACCGTAATAGCCGAACAACTACGTCGCCAGGAGAACTCGCGAAAGGTGGTGCTAACCGGATTCCGGGAGGGCACCACCATTGATCAGGTGCGTCAGCTCTTTTCATTGGTTGGGGTCTCTCCCGATGCCGTTAGCCCCCTCTTTCCCCTAGGAAAACCTGATGATAAGGGTCGTCATCGTCACCATTTTGTCGAAATCTCACCAAAATCACCCTACCCCCACCTTAAAACCCTATCTGATACTATGAGGACGATTCCTGCCTATTCATCTTGCAGTGTTCGCCGATTCGAGACCCCGGAAGAACGCCGAGAAGGTTATCTCCGTCGCCAACACCGTCGGCAGCTCCAGGAGGCGCCGCCCGAGCGCACGACCCCACCGATCGATCGACCAGACGCCGACCTCACGCTGTCCGCGGCTGACCTCACGACACAAGCGGCTGACCTCACGCTGTCTGCCCAGAACGCCGAGTCCCAGGATCCCGACCTTTCCGCGGTCGAACAAGCTAGGTGCGACCCCCCTGTAGTTGCCGAGTCATCGGATTCTCATGAGGAACCTCCCTACGTAGAACCCCCTTATGTAGACCCCAAAAACCCCCTCGCCGAGCGCATTTGTTATCTCTTTAGTACCATCGATGATAAACCTGAGGCCATTAGCATGTATAAACTGAGACCCATCAGCGGTTTGTACATAGGTTCGCTATGAACAAGTATCGCATAAATCTGCCAAAGCCTTATGAGGGACCCCCGGTGTCCCGCCAACCCCCGCCACAGCCCTCCTTCTCCTTTAGATCGCTTTCTAAGTTTTTTCTCATAGTTCCATTGTTCATAAAGTGTCAGCACGTTGCTAGCCAGCGTAATAAATATTATTATAATTGAAATAGCGACTGTCTTCGATTACAGACTGACACGTAGAGAGCGTTGTATATTCGTTTTCAGTTTGGGGTAATGGTTCATTTTCGATTTCACCCCTCGGTCAGCAAAAAGGCAAGCTGGTCCCCCAAATGACCAGGGCTGGCAAAGGGCCGGGCTGCTCTGTGAAAACTGGGACCCGGCCCGGCCCGCTGCCTAAAAATCGGACCCGGCCCAAGCTCAGGCCGGCCCTCAAACTAATCAGCCCTGCAAATGACCATAGGTGGACAGAATGTGCTTGTGGTACCTAGGTAATTCGGAGTTCGATTTAAAATTGCAACAAAAATCACAGGGGGATCTTACGTTGCCTCCGACGGACATATTGGGGGGCTTGCGCATCGAGCCCCCCAAACGCTCGGTGTCCAGCCGTGCAAATGATCTTTGCTAACGTACGCAAGCGTTAGAGCATGTGCTTCGAGAACCCCTACAACTTCAAACACGACCTGCGATTGCTCGAAAGCGGCCGTCGAGAGCGGCCTGCTTTTCCCTGCTAACAATAGAGAAATAGAGATAGAAAACACTCACTTGACACTGAAGATGACGCTCTCCCACTCGTCTCCATTCGTCGCCACGTGTTCCCTCAGGTGCTCCAGAAACTCCAGAGGCGTGTCCTCACAATGATACCTAAAATACCCCATTTTCTGAGCCAATTTATCGATGTTTCACTTGCTAATCCACCGTTCGCATTTGCCAACCCTCCTCTGGGAACAGTCCAACTTCAGTGCCCAGCACAGTGGCAGTTCCAAATCGCTCGAATCCTTCGGCAAAGCGGATTCGATGGCTTCCAAGTCCTCGTCTACAACTAAGCGAAGAGCCGTTAAAATGAAGAGAGAACTGGGAAGGAGAGGATATCGAAGGAGACATCGCACAGCGCGCTGGACGTAGTCGTCGCTCTGAAATTGGAACAGTAAGGCACCACAAAAAGAACAAAAACCTTTGAGAAAAAGTCATGGGAAGCATCGCGGAGAGGGGTGAAAATGCCGTCCTGCAGCTCCGTCGCTGTGGAAAAGTGCACGGCGTTTCGGCAAAGAAGGACGAAGGCGGCCGTCTGTTCCACCAATTTCTCGTCTTTACCTGAAAACAATTCGTTATATTTGGTAGCACCAGATCGATTTTTATATTCGGGCAACCTCAGTTCTTATTGTGTGGCAACCTCAGTTTCTATTCAGTTCCATATTTCGGCAACGTTCGGCCGCATTCTTTGCGTTTCCACCAATCTCAGGCTCCGCCAATAGTTTCTGTAAGACCGCCTCAGAAGGTTTATGGCAGCCTCAGGCCGCCTTCTTTCTGACAACACTACTGGCCGCCTTCATTGATATTGTTTCTGACAGCCTCAGGCCGCATTCGACAGCTGCTACAAGCATCAGAAAGCCTTCAGTGGTTCCTGGCAACCTCAGGCCGTGTTCTATAGATTCTGGCAGCCTCAACCCGCCTTCTACAGAGAATTGGCCGCATGGTAATCTCAGGAAGCGTTCACTGAATTCTGAGAGCCTCTGACAACTTCAGAAGAATCCGTGCAACCTAAGGCCGCTTCCTATATGTCTCCGAAGCTTCAGCCAGAATTTTCTGTTGTTTCTTTTACCCACAATTTCCGATCAGCTCGCTGTAGAAAGAAACCAGCGGCAGTGCCACTTCCAAAACCTCCTTGGTAAAAGCGTCGGCGTCTCTCTGAAAACATTGGCTTCATTTTGTACGCAAATTAAATCTTACCTGGGTAATATCCGTCAGAAGCAGAGGGTTCAGAGATGCGGATTCACGAGCCACAAACTGAAATTGATTTAACTTAAAGGTCTAAAACTACAAACTTACGGTGGAATCGATGGAGCGCACAAACTGGGAAAGAGCGTCCTCCGACACCAAAAAGCGACTGTAGCGGTCCGAATCGAGGGATAACAGCAGCTGGGCACGCTCCGTGAAAAGAGAGGCGCTGAAAAAAATTAACTTTCCAATAAAATAAATTACCATTCGAAGATTATAATGACGTCAAAAATTACCTTTATTTCCAACTAGCTTGGGTCCAATTTTAAATATAAACCTTTTTCACTATTCATGTTTAAAGCTTCATTTCTTCGTATTTGTTGTCATGTTATTGAACAATTTAGGATTGCAATCGTCTTTGTGCCGTTATTCCAACACCACGCCCAACAATGCTGTTGCGGCGCGCACCCGTACGAAATCGGCGGCACCCCAGAACGGGGTTATATAAGCCGCGCACAATTAGCACGCGTCGCGGGTTGGTCCGTAACATGACCGCCCGCTATTCTCGGGTATTTGTACGGTTATTAATGTTGTTATTCATCTAATTAGTCCTCTATGTTGATTAATATTTTTCTTTTTTTATTTTTAATAAAAGAATCATTAAAAAATGATTTTCTATGAACCTTCCCAAATATGTTGCAAAAATATGTATAATGAAAAAAAACATGAATTTACAGGCATTTTCAGGTAAACAATCATTGAATCATTAAAATAAATAAAATTTACTTATGAAACATATATAGACAAATTTTAAATTTACATAGGTTTTAAAATCACTGGGCAGACCACTCACAGATCGAGACAGGTCAAGACATTTTTCGGAACTAGTAAAAAAAACAAAATTATAAACATTAAAACATCGAGTTTTACACGACTTGCCTTGTTTCTTGATGTGAATTAAAAACCTACATTGATTTATAACTTCAAATGCCATTAAATAAACACCACGCACAGTGCTATTGCGGGTCGCACCCGTACCAAATCGGCGGCGCCCCAGAACGGGGTTATATAAGCCGAGCGCAATTAGCATGCATCGCGGGTTGGTCCGCCCATTGACCGCCCGCTATTATCGGTTATTTGGCTAGTATTGATTAATGTAATTGTTGTCTGTTACAAAATATTATCAACGTTGTCTGTTACAGTATATTATAGAAATATGTGAATTATATTTTTAATTATTTTAAATACTATACCAAACGCTGGACCACCTTTACTTTCGGTAACCCGTTCATTCGCTTCCCAAAGTATGGGAAACCGGGATACACACTCCTGACCTTACTCACCTATTCCTAACGTCGATACTTCTAGCTGCCTCGTATTTCTCAAACACTGCGCTGTGTCGTCCTCCCAGAAGAAGAGGAACGACCTCCTCCACTGCCTTCGCCGAGGGAGGGTTCTTCTGGAGCATGGTGACTATTTCCTTCGTGTCGATGACGGCCGGGTTGAAGTAATTCAACAGCAACCATGATGAAATGGCTTCTTTCTCTGCGGGTGGAAGCTGAATTTTGCACCATCGTTTGTTTTTCGGGGGTCAAACCTCAAATTCCTCTGCGCACTGGATGACAGCCTCCACTGCGTGGTGATCACAACTCTCGACCAGCGACTGGATGGTGGTGTTTCGGGATGAATCCTGAAAATATGAGGTTAAAAAGAGGTGGGCGAAGTATTTTTGCGGCCTGAGAATTTAAAATTGATTTACCTCCAGCCGCCTCAAAGCGGGGATGAAAGGTCTCTCGGCGGCGAGAGGCTGAACGGCCCATTTCTTCAAAATCTCAGCGATGAAGGTGGTGAAGTCGCGATCTGAAAAAGATGTTTTAGAGAGAGATAGAGATAGAGTGAGAGAGAGAGAGAGAGAGAGAGAGAGAGAGAGAGAGAGAGAGATTTACCTCCGGAAACGGCGGCTCCCAATGTCTCCCAGTCAGCCGTTTCAGAAGAGACACCCTCGATGAGAACAGCCAGGGAGAGGTTACTGTTGGCGATGGCGAGCTGAATAAGTGGAATTATTTTTATGTCTTTCCGTCTCTCTCTCTTTCAAGACGTTTAATATTAACCGAAATAGCGGGAGTAACTCGGAGACGACCTCCGGGCTTAATGTGATGTTTTCGTCAAAATGGTATGGAAAACTAAAGTAGGCAGTAGGGCAATCGTAATTTCAATTTTGCAGCAAATTTTGTTACGCCATCGCGCAATTTCACAAGCTTTGCTAATGTTACCCAGGAATTTCCCCGATACTACCATGTAAACAGCTTCTGTAAGGTTAGAGTAGGCTGGAACCCCTGCGCTGGAGAAGCCTAAAAAGATCTGTTGAACAAGCTTGTCTCCAGTATTCGCTACCATGCCAGTTTACTTTACCGTAATCCGTTCAAATCCAAAAAGGTAACCGTAGTGCTGTTGACGTGTAAAAAAAGTTACAGAAGGCCAGAAGATTCGAGCCAGTTGACAGAATCCCCCCTCCCCCAAATATAAACACCCAACTGTAACTAACAGCTAATGTTATTGTTAAATTTTTTAGCGTTGTAAAGTAGGCTTAGGCAGACTTCACAGATTACCGTAGATTTTGATAGAGCTGTGGTATACGATAACTATCTTCTTTTTTTGAAAGATTACGGTAAGTTACAGTAATCCCGTCTGTAATCTAAACAAAACCTTGTTTGCTCTCGAAGCGATAATAACAAAACACAAGCAATCATACTGTAGCCAACTTTCAACTGACATGAACTACCGTAACCCTTGAAATCAAAATAGTACTACCGTATGCTCTCTCTCCATTCCCTTACCTTCTCATTGGACACCTTTGGCAACAGACGAAGGGCGACTTTGGCACAAGCCACCAGATCCGCCTGCTGGTAAACGCGCTCTTTGGCGGAAATGAGCGAATACACGTCCACATCTTTGGTGATCCTTTGCAAGTACTCATCAGAGGCCTTCTCCAGAACAGATATGAAGGAATTAGCACACGGGAGGCTGCGCAACATGTCCATGTGAAAAAGGGCGAATTCCGGAAGACACGGCGTCAACAGGCGACTAATCAACGGGTCCGTCTTGGGGCGCTGAAACGAGAATTTTATAAGGGAAAACATGATATTATCTCAAAAAATTTGAGTAAAAGTTATGAAAATCCAACCTTGTTGAGGAGGTTTAACTGAAGATTGTTGATGAGCATGCGGACGAGGTGGTCGGGGAGGGCCTTTTTCTCACAGATCCAGGCTAGAAGGTCGACGGTGTCGTTGTGAACATCCTCTGGGAGAGGGTCTACGAGGTCGATTACTTTCACAATCTGGAATAGAGGGGGTAGAGAGAGAGAGAGAGAGAGAGAGAGAGAGAGAGAGAGAGAGAGAGAGAGAGAGAGAGAGAGAGAGAGAGATCACTTACGATGGGAATAACGGCCTCCAGGGTTTTCTCCTCTTGGGAATCCAAAGAAGAGAGCTTCGTGAGGAAGTACTTAAGACATTCGGCGAACGACGTGGACCAGGCCGAGGGAATGATGGCGGCAGACTAAAAATTGATATAGCTGGTTTTGTGGGGTTCTTAAAGGGTTTTTAAATTTTTTTGAGACCCAGCTCTTGGATGAAAAATAGAAATTCAAGTTTTGTATAAATTAGTACAATAATTGTTTAAACTACATTAAATAACCTAATAATTCATATTGTCAACATATAAGTCATAACTAGTCGCACAGAAAAGAATTTTACCGAACGGGATCCAACCCACAGCTGGCCAACGTACCGCAGGGGAATATTGTGCGACAGCCCCTCTATTACAAAAACTTTGCAAAATTTGTGGCGGGCCCCTCCCTTTAGAAAAAAAAATGGGAAAAGGTCAAATTGAATACAGGCCCACCCGGGCTGAATCGTATCGGACCGACCAAAATTTTCCGAGTGGCCCGGTCCGACCCGTGATGTTTCCAAAAGACAAATTTTCCTTAACGAATAAAAGTTAATTATTTGGGCCATATGGGTCGGAACGATACTTTTTTCGGAACTGCCCGTTATGCACCCTTAGGGCCCCAACCATATGTGAGTTCGGAAAACGTCAGCCCCACACAAAATAAATGGGTTAACAAAAAGTGCGATGACTTAACTAGGGCTTTAAAGTGAACATTTTCGATGCCCTAAACCCGTTCTGTATAAATATTTCCATACTTTACGGTATATATAGTTTTGTGTGTTTCAACCGACCTCAAATGGCATGTTATCCCCGAAGGAGTCCAAGTAGGATAGGGCGAAGGCAGTGGCTTCAGATCCTTGCAGTTGCTCGAAAACGGCCGCCAAGGAGGGCAGCAAAAAGGGGCCGCAGTAACGCCAATGACTGAAAAATCACCGATTTTCATGGTTTTTGTTACAAGACGAACCCGATTTTCTTCCTAACGATGGGGAGAAGCTTGGGAATCACCGTCTTCTTGACGTCGTACTTGGCGTAGAAACTAGAATCGGAGGTATGCTAATATAATAATAATAATAATAATTTATTACGCATTACACGTGCTACATATAGCTCCCTTTCTGTCTGTATCTCTCCGTCTCTTCGCCCTCTTTCTCTTCCCCTCTCTCTCTCTCTCTCTCTCTCTATCTATCTTTCAATTACCTCCTTTCCTGTGCAAAAAGGAGGAAAACATTGAAGCAGGCCGCTCCGATGGCCGGTTCCGCGTTATCGAGGTTGTTGAGGACGAACTGGGAGAGAGGCGAGTCAGTGAGAGAGGCGGCCGGGTCCGGAATATTCTGAGCCAAGCCGAGGAGTCCACTTTGAACCTGTAAATGAGGGAGTTTTGTCTCATTTGGGGGGGGGGGGGGGTGTGGCATTATGTTAAGCCCCCTACAAAATTCAGTCAAGCCCCCCCCCCCAAACGCGTTTCTTAACTGTTTGAGTGCAGGCCAAATCCAGCGTGGGGCTATACTAGAGTGGGGGTCTTAGTTTAACGCCACCTTCAAATTCTCTCCCCCAAAAACTCACTGCCGGCGTGCTTTTCAGCAGCTTCTTCACCAAAACCACGTCGTTCATCAGCTGTTGTACCACAGAAGTCACATTCTCCCCTCCGTTTACGGCAACTTTTGACAATAACTGAAATTTCTTCCATTTTTTCGTCAAAAACTCTCAAAAACCTGTAGAGCCTGTGTGGTCAGTCGACTTTCTCGCTGCAGAGGCTCTTCCTCGTCGTCGTACCTGTTGGGAGAACTATTTTCGAGGTAAAAACGATCTTTTGGCTAAAACCACCGGCCCGAAATGGGCCGGGAGACATAAAGAAAGTAGAAAACTGCGTAAAAAGAGAAAATCTCACTTTTGAGCCTGGCACAGCGGATGTTTCTGGGCGATCATGTCAACGCAGACGGAAGCCGCGTCGCCGGAGAAGATTTGAATGACCTGAAAGAGCGGAAAATTCAAAAATTAAAATAGAAATTACTCACTTTTGCCGATTTTCCATTGGGGAAACAAGTGTTGAGGAGGTCTTCGCTCTGGCCACTCACTACGTTGCTGATGTCACAGGAACAGATCAACACAAACGGGACCAACTGCAAGAAAAATGTTTTTAACGTTAAGCCAGAAGAAATTTGATCGTAAAGTTTATAACTTCGACTGCACAGTTATACGTTCAAAATCAAAAAGCGAAACTATGCGGGTTAAAACTCTCGAATGACACCCAAAATTCTCAAATCACGGGCCGGGCTGAGGGATTTTTGGGACGGCCCGGTCGGCCTGGGTATAAAAATATAATTTGTCTAAATCGGTACAATAATTTTTTAACAGGTTTAAAATATTTAATAATGTTTGTAACTAAAATATAAGTCAATATCAGTCGTATAAAAAAGAATGACACCGACCGGGATCGAACCCTGGTCGTGTGGGTGGCAATCTGATTGGGTGGTCCAGGGTAAACGGGCCGACCAAAATTTTCCAAATGGCCCGGCCCGTGAGAACCCCCATAACACCGTTACGCCATGTTTGCCTGAGGAAATTCAAAACTGTGATGTTTTTCAGCGGTCATTTCGGCATAAAATTGGCTAAACTTGGCGCAAAGCGACCTGGAAATGGCAACCCAGGAGTCCTGTTGGATTGACGTGACGTGACTTGACGTGGGGCTTTGCCTAGAGGCTCAACTTTGCCGGCGTCGTACCGGCCAATGTCACCAAAAAGCTTAAATCATGCATGGTTGGTTTCGAACACGGGGGTAATAATGATTTAAATTTCCGGTGCGTAGAAACAGCTCAACCGAAATTACGATCGGATCAGAGACGACGACGCTCAAGGAGAATTTTTTCAGTTTGTGCACTGTTGCGGTGCCATTGCTTCAGAAAGGACTGGTGGTATTCATAAAGATTCTAACCAGGTCCTCAGTGTGCAGCACGTGCTGCGAAGTCGTCGGCAACATCCCCGCCCTGCTCACGCTCCTCTCCATCCCCCACCTGGTTAGTTGCTAATTCCAAACCGCCAAAACGAGTCTTCAGGAAGTAAGGGAATTCCCCAATCCCACCGCGAACGCAGATTTTGAAATCAGCTGGGACAGTCGGGAAAATCGGGTCAAACTGAGGAACATGGGCAACAGGCAACAAGCCCGACCGGAAAGTATTCCATCTGAACGTCGGAGGAGAAGTCGAGACCAACGCCAAGATCGAGTACAGACATGTCCTCAACGAGGCGAAGGACATCTACTTTCCCTTCGCGGTGATATATGTAGATGACGAGTGATAGAGAGAGGCCCGAAAGTTAAATAAATACGAGAACCAGAACTTTCTTGTTTGTTTCAAGTTTGGTTGTAAAATCAAAATTTATCTTGTTAACGCTTTCACTTATTATGTTTTTAACATATCGCCAATTTCAAGTTAATGTTGTTTAGAGAAAATAGCTACTCTTCTGGTTTTAGAGGACCCAGTGTAACCAAACCACCTAACTCCCTTTGCAATTTTCGTTTTACACAAATAGTTGATGCGAAACCACTTCTTCAAAAACCAACCTTTCGGAGGTGTTTCTCTGCCGCTTTCTTCAAATTGACGATAAAGATGGATAGGCACTTGAGCGAAAGCACGCGGACTGTGGGGCTGCCGTCCTGAATCCCCCATAAAATCGTCCATTTTCCTTACGAACCAGCGCCAATTTGTCGAAAACCGTCGTGAAGTAGTTAAAAATGCACTCCATCTCGCCGGCCGACTTGGACTGGACCACTTCTATCAACTCTCTCAGAGCCTGAAATGCAAAAATGAAGAAAAATTTGGGAAATCCCACCTTTTCTCTGGTTTGGGGATCCTTTTTCGCCAGTTTCTTGAGAATAATGATGACATCGCTGCTCAAATCACTCGAAAAGTCGTTGTCGGCCGCCTCGAACACGTTTGTGAAACCTGAAAACAGCAAGAAAATGGTGAATTCAAACGGAAAAACGGACCTCCATCGAATCCCATGAAGGGCACCGCCTGGCCCAACAAATCCGCCGCATGGGCACTACTAGCCGCCTAAAAATAAATTATTTTGCTCAAAAAATGCAATAAAAATGAAGAAAAGTTTAAAAACAAACCTTGGCGTTTCCTTTCCTTCGATCTTTCGGCTTACTCATACCATTCGAGAGGTCTAGGACAGTCATTTTTACACAGACATAACAAAATTACAAGAAAATTCAAAGAAATAAAGGAGTTTTAAAAGCAATTTAGCAACGTCTTATTGCACAACAGCGACAAAATACCGTACTTCTTGCTTTCTCGTGAAGAGAAAAATGCCAGTTTTGAATACGCATTTACGTAATTTTAATTTTTATTACAGTAATTTTACTACTTTTGTGTGCTCCAAAATTAAATACGTAGCTACGTACATTTCGAATTTTACCGCAAAATTTGAAATTTTCTCTGAATTTCATCAAAAAGTTGTTTTTCAGTATTTACCGCTTATGTTTCGCATGTTGATGTATGTCTTTGAGTGAATTTACTTTACGATGCGTTCATTATCGCCTTTTGATGCAATATGAGTTCTTCAGAGCCTCGGGTAACTGAAGAGCAGGATATAATCCATGAGCGGTCCACAGGTCCATTCCGACCAGGAGGCCAGTCTCTTTGACCAGTTTATTGGTAATAACCTATGTGAGTTTACCATTTTAGTTGGTTTGGTGGCCAATTTATGATTTCATGACCGTATTTTGGGTTTCATGCGCTATTTCTTCAGGTTCGCCTGAAAACGACACCTCAAACCAGCAGATGCGGCCCCGGACTTCTCCTCGGAAGCGGAAGTTGGTCCACGACCCCGTGCCATCCCCCTCCTTCAACACCATCAAAAAGGTCAGCCTTTCTGCTGTTTTTGGGGGCCAAATATTGCATTTTAGGCCGCAGTTGGTAGCTCCTCTTCCGTGCAGGACCAATTTTCCGATCAGTATGCGGAGAATTTTCGAAAATTGATCGTGACCGCGAGGAGACAGATCAAGGAACTCCAGCAGAAGAACGAGGAGCTCGAGAAGAGGTATATCCGTGTTTAAAGGGCTGGGAGCCGTTGGTCCCATAGCGAAAGGTTATTCCTTGCCTTAGCAAACTTTTATTACCAAGGGAGGGTGCGTCGACAGTTATAATGACGTCATTTTGGGTCTTGATGACACCCGGCTGGTTGGTATTACGGTGAACCAAACACGAAGTCAGGCTATGACAAAAGAGGGGTGCGCAAAAAATATAACGCAAACTTTTAGCCCATAGCTGGCGAAAGGGTAAATTTTCCAATAATTGCTTGGTTTCAGAATCGCAGCCGGCTGTATTCTTCGCTGCCCTGGCTGTCTTTTCACTTTCAACGACAACGAGCACACTGTTCTTCCGAAATACATGAGGGTTAGTCCTTTAAACAGGATTTTATTAATTGGGTGGAGCTTTGGGTGGTCAACGGCAAGGCTCCGCCCAGTTTTCCGCTATAACAGCTGTTCTTAAGCTCCGCCCTTTGACCACGCCCCTTTTTGTGCGCTCTGTTCGGGGCGTTCATATACACGTCGCAAATATATGCGCATTAGACCTTTAAGCGATTTGCTCGTTGAATGGGCGGGGCCAGAGGGCGGAGCTTTAAATGTATAATTACGGCGGGGACTGGCGGCCGTAAAGGCTCACGGCGGGGACTGGCGGCCGTAAAAGTGTTCCCGGTTAAAGGACTGTTTTTCCGTAGGAGAGCTGCCAAAATCCGCAATTGATAACGAGTCTAGATTGAAACCTAATTACGACGGGCAAACTTTTTCTTAAAGGCGCCTTTGCGCGGGTCCCGAAGCGCCTTAGATGCTCTTGAAGTCTACGGTACCCGGACCCCTTTAGCCGGGGTCCATGTTTTGGCCTCAGAGCATATTTGAATCCCCGCCGTGAGCCTTGGGTTATGTCTTTGAGGCTCCACCAATGTTACCCGCCCACTTTTGAATCTGCTGCTCAAGTCAGCTGCCTGTTAGCTATATAGAGGCTCCGCCTCCTTTTTAAGCAAACTTCCCCGGGGGGTTATTGTCGATGCCGAGGCTCCGCGCAATTTTTACTGCTAGAGTCAGCCGACTATTTGTTCTCGAGGCTCCGCCCATTTTCGAAGCCACCCGACTGTTTGTTATGGCTCCGCCCCTTTCCACACAAGCTCCTCCCACTTAGGTTGTTGTAGTCTTGTAGATATTGTAGATATATAGGCTCCGCCCACTGAGAAATATCTTCTGTCAGAGTTAGTTTTCCGGCAGGTTGTGAAATCTGCAGCTGACTTTTTTGCCATAGAGACCGCCCATTTTCACTATAGCTCCGCCCCTCTGACCCCACATTCTTTTCCAACAAGCTTCGCCCCTTCGGGTTATTATCCGCCTATTTTCGAAGTCAGCTGACTCTTTGTTATAGAGGCTTCGCCCCTTTTCCACACAACCTTTGGTTTTTGGGGATATCGAGGTCCCGCCCACTGAGGCAGCTGTCTGTCTATTGGTGAAATCTGCAGCTCACTTTTTGCCTTAGGGGCCGCCCCTTTTTTATTGTAGCTCCGCCCACTTGACCCGGCATCCTTCCCAAACAAGCTCCGCCCCTTTTGACTCCGCCCCTATTTTTCCAAGCGGCCACGGTAGCTTTATTTTCAGATTTTCCGTCCCCGCCGCGTTATCGAAATGGAATTCCACTCGGCGGAGCTGATGGACGATTACGTGACGGCCAATCGCATCGGCATCGACGAAAACGGAGTGCCGGTCCAGATCCCCCTGAAGAAGCCTTTGGAATTGCTGGAGGAGGTCGGTAGTACTCTTCCCCAGAGAGTAGAGGTGAGGATTTTTTGAAAAAATCTGTTGTTCTGCGCTGATTCTGTCATAAAATTCATTCCGGGGTTCTCACGGGCCGGGCCATTTTCAAAGCTACAAAATTCATAAACTTTCATAAGAACACACATATTATTTGAATTATTGTTTGATTATATTAAAATATATCTCAAAAAAGTTAGTCAACATAGAGGACTATTTAGTAATAACAACATTAATAGCCGTACAAATAATCAAGTATAGCAGGCGGTCAAGGGTCGGACCAAACCGCGATGCGTGCTAATTACGCGCGGCTTATATAACCCCGTTCTGGGGCGGCGCCGATTTGGTACGGGTGCGCGCCGCAAGCGAAGGGGTGCTTGGCGAATAGTGAACACAGTTTATAAACATTTTGTAACTGGGAGTCGCGACTTAAAGCCGAAAATATCTAATTTGCAACGTCATAAAAACTAAAAAATTTAGTAATGGTAAGAAGTTTTACAAAATTTAAATTTTGTTGTTTTTCATCTCTGGACGTTTAAAATGTTTTATGGCAATGTTTCACCAATAAAATCTGAGGCGGGTTGGGATTCTTAAGGCCCGAGCCACTTGGAAAATTTTGGTCGGCCCGTTTACCCTGGACCACCCAGTCAGATTGCCACCCACACGACCAGGGTTCGATCCCGGTCGGTGACATTCTTTTTTGTACAACTAATATTGACTTTTATGTTTGTAACGAACATTATTATGGTATTTAGAACAGTTTAAAAAATTATTGTACGGATTTATAAAAAATTAAAATTTTGATTTTTAAAAACGGGCCGGCCGGGTAGCCGGAAAAAATCTCTCGGCCCGGCCCGGCTGTCATTTGAGAACCCCGTCTCATTCTAATTGTATTTTTTCAGGAGTACCAGCAGGCCCAGTCTTCTGGAAAGGTCCGAATTGCGATCCGAAAGGAGACCAAGGCACAGGAGAAGGATCCACCTCCTCAGACCACCAAGGGCACTGGTACCTCTCGATCTCTCGCCACTTTGGTGATTGCTGAAGATCCGGATGTGGCAAGGCCACAGCGCCACAAGGAGCAGAGGAGACAGCCACAAGGGCCACCGCAGAAGCCCCAGCTGAAGAACGCGGCCGAGGAGCTGCAGAAGCTTGTGGAGCAGCCACGGCGCCACAGGAACAACGCCATGCCGCAGGAACAACAGCGGACACCGCCTCAGGGCAACAACAGGCCACAGCGCTACAGCAGCACGCCACCGGAAGAACGACATCCGCCCAGGGCTGAGGACCCGGATGAGCCGTCGGTGAGGGAGTTGGAACAGCGAGAGCGGGAAAACACCAGGGCACTGGGGCAGGAGTTGTCGATGATGCTGAGGACGCCACCGCAGCACCTCAGAGCAGCGCCGTTTCAGGAGAGGCGGGAGGAGCCACAGCGCAACAATGGCTTGGAGAATGGGCCACAGGACCAACATCGGCCCGTGACGGAGAGGCCACAGCGCCGCAACACACGGCCACAGGAACAACAACAACCCATTGTGGAAAGGCCACAGCGCAACAACACCTTGGAGAAAGGGCCACAGGAACAACAGCGACCCGTCACTGAGAGGCCACAGCGCAACAACACCTTGGAGAACGGACCACAGCGCAACAATGCACCGCCACAAGAACAACAGCGGCTCGTCACGGAAATGCCACAGCGCCGCAACGCAACACCACAGGGACAACAACTCGTCACGGAAAGGCCACAGCGCCACAAAACTTTGAAGAATGGGCCACAGCGCCACAATGCACCGGCACTGGAGCAACAGCAACCCATCACTGAAAGGCCACAGGACCAACAGCAACCCGTCGCTGTCACCGATCGGCTGCAGCACAGTCGTGTAACAGCCACAGCTCGGAATGAAAAGGCTACCGGGAGAGCATCTGCTGGCCGCGAAGTGCCACAGCGCCACAGCACTGTTGCTGCCGCCTCAGCAAATCCCCCACTGGAGGAGTCGCCGGTGAAGAGAAAACCAGCCGCTAGGAAATTGGAATGTGTCCAGGGTGGGTTTCGCGGATTTTTTGGATAAAAATGGACTTTTTAGGTCGAACAAGCGTTTTCGATAGACTTTCGAAGCCCTCCGCTGGTGGTAGCAGCAGTAGCAGTGTCAACAGACAAACTCCGGCACCTGTCAACAAACCCGCACCTCCACCGGTACCACCAGTACAAGAAAAGAAGACGGAAGGTAGGGGATTATGTTTACGATTTTCGGCGTTAATTTTGCCGTTGACCGCTAATTTTATGTTAAAATTGCCGTTTGCCGCACGGTTTCCTGTCGAAAATTGCCTATTTCCGCATGGTTTTCTATCTAATATGCAGCATGCCACATTGTTTTGAAAGCGATAACTTATTGCTAATTTTCAGAACCTCGTCCTTCCACCCTCTCCACAGCAGAATGGCGCAACGCCATGAGCGGCGGCCTTTTCTCCAATCCCAGTGGTATCTCTTCAGAATTAAGCTGTAATTATGCAAATTTTGTAGGAGTAATTGGTCTGGAAGTGCCTCCCGGTTGTGTGGCTCCGAAGAAACCTGCTCCGATGCCAAGTACTTCAACTGCTCCAGGTATGACTAGGCGGTGCGATGGTCTCGGAAAATGCGGTGCGATGCGATGGTTTCCCTTTGTTAACAAATATATGGTCAGCCGGTTCATAACCTTTTCAAAGTTTTAATACAAAGGTATGGTGCGTCAATGGTTATAATGACGTCTCTTTGTGCTCTATTGACACTCGGCTGGGACGAAATACTGTAGACCACCCGCGAAGTAAGGGTTTTATAACAGAGAAGGCGGTGTGCATTGGCCATAACGTAAACTTTTAGCCCATTATCTGATTGCCACTAAATTCTATTAGCGGCTGCTGCCCATGGTATAGTTAGCTTATGTCGGTTTAAGTGGGTAGAAACTAAAAATATGAAGTTATGAGGGTGTTGGGTACTATTTTCGGCGAATTAAGCCCTGAGAGCACAAAGTTTAGTGGGCTTCCTTATTTTAAGCCCAAAAAATTTAAGGGCGTTGAATGGCGGACCCGAATGGTGTATATGGCGGGAAAGCATGGATAATATTGAGCTTGATATTCGTTTGAGGGGATCGCGTCAAGCCATTTTTTACTTGTGGTCTTCGCGCCGCATGTGTAATGTGGGGGTCGCGAAAAACGGACCCCCACTAGCTATTTTTGGTAAAACCAGCCCTGATGAGACAAAGCTTAGGGGGCTACCTTATTTTAGGAGATAGCGTTCCCCGGGTAGGTCCGGTGGTAACTGAAGCACCCACCCTTACGCCTTAAAATTGGATAATCACCTTTAACTTTGGGACTCTTAGGGGGGTCGTAACCTACTTTCAAAAAAGTAGCCCCTAACCAACCATGGCAACGGGCCGGCCCGCTCCTTAATTTGTAACCGCCCGGTCCGGGTTCGACCAAAATGTAAAAATCAAAAATAACGAGAAAATTTTCTTTTTGCCAGACTTGCCGCTAACGACACTTAACAACCGGCATTTGTAGAATTTACCACCCTTAACCTGGGGGATGATCTGAATAGTGGCTACCTTCTCATTTTTTACTCCTATATTTTCAGTTGAAAAGAAGGTTCCTCCACTGAAACTCCGCTTACCTCCAATGGCGCCCCAACTCCGCCGATCTCCCAGGAAAGCGCCTCAGGCACCGCCTCCACAGACACAAGAGGCACCAAAGGAACAACAAAGGGCACTACCTCCACAGCCACCAGAAGAGGCACCAAAGGAACAGCAGAGGGAAGTAGTAGGAGAAAAACTTCCACCGAAGACTCCTTCGAAAACGAAGCCAAAGTCTCCTGCGAAAACTCCCAAGAACATCAGGCAACCCTCTCCGAAAACTAGTGGGTTATTTTGCGGGTTACGGTTGAATAATCTACTTTTAGCGCCCAGGCTGGAGAGATATCGCAACCGGACCGATAAGAAGAAGGAGGAGGAAGAGCGTCGAGAGAAGGATGGGCCTTCTGGTGAGTAGATTTTGAGGAGAGGAGGGAAAATTGGAGGTTTCAGGCCGACTGGAGAGGAATGGAAGGGAAGATGGCAGAGGAGACAGGAGGAGGAGCAGCAGAGATGAGGAGAAGGAGAGATCCAGGTCGAAAGGTGAGGCAAACTGCCAGTTACCGCACGATTTTTCGATAAAACGCCGTTTGCCGCACGGTTTTTTTACGATTCTGTCGATTGGCCCATGGTATATCGGGAGGTTGCTGATTGGCGCACAGTTTTTGATGGTGTCTCCCGACTGACGCACGGTTTTCGATGAAATTGGCCCGTTACCGCACTATGTTTTCTAAAAACTGCCTGTTTCCGCATGGTAAAATTGTCGTTTGCTACACGATTTTCGGTCGAATATGCGCGTTCACGCATAGTTTGTGTGCAAACTGCCGATTGCCGCACGGTTTTTTGTGGAATCTTCCAGCTGCCACATTATTTTTGCAAAATTCATCATTTGCCGCGTGATTTTCTGAATGTGCTGCCGTTTTTCGCACGCTCTTCGTTATAGGTGCTACGAGATTTTTGGGTGAAATTACCGATAGCCGCACGGTTTTTGGTTGAATCCGATGTTTGCCGCATGATTTATGAATATATTTTTTTAAAGAAAAATTACATTTAATTCACAATTTATTGGAGATCGTGCCGATTATCGCACGCTTTTCTTCTGAAACTGCCGTCTGTTGCATAATGTTTTGAAAAATCGTCGATAGCCGCTTTGAGAAATTTTTGATTTTTTAATAGTTTTGGGTCTATCGGTTGAATTTTCCGTTTTCCGCATATATTTTGGGAAAATAATGAATTTCAATAAAATATGCCGCTCTTTTTTTTTTGCGTAACTGCCGTTGGGTGTACAGTTTTTGATCGAATATGCCGATTGCCGCACGGTTTTAGTTAAACTCTCGGTTGCCGCACGATTTCGAAGACGCGTCGATTATCGCACAATTTCGAATCTTTCAGAAGCTCAGCAGCGAGGAGGCAGTCGTCAGGAAGAACGTATCCGCGATGCCCGCCAAGTCGCCCAGGAACACGAGAGCCGGTTGAGATCTCAGCGAAGCGGCGAGGAAGATCGAGGCAGGCAGAGGAGGGAGGAGGAGAGAGTCAGAGGAGGGAGAGATGCCTCAAGTGAGGGATTTTCATGAAAAGAGACTAATTTGAGGTTTTAGGAGGAAGGAGAGGGCTGAGATCGAGAGACGATGAGAGGGTTGATGGAAGAAGGGAGAGACAAATTGCTGGGTGAGGCAGTTTTGTCTTTTGTCTTAGAACTCTATATCTCTGGATTTCGACGTGTCTAATTTTCTGCTGGTCCACTCTCTCACTGTCTAACTGTCTGCGGCTTTAGCTAGCTTCGTCTCTAACTGTCACCGTCTTTGATCGTCTAACTTGCTGCGTCTCTAGCTGTCTACAACTATAACCGTCTACCGTCTAACTCTCTTTGTATCTTACCGTCTAGCTGTCTAACTCTAACTTTCTAACTGTCTATGTATGATAATGTCTAACTCTAACCGTCTAGATGCCTACGTCTCTAATCCTCTGGCTGTCTACCTAACTGCCTACATATCTATCTAACTGTCTGCGTCTCTAACTATCTAACTAGCTGCGTCTCTAAACGTCTAACTATATACATGTCTAACCGTCGATATGTCTGCGTCTCTGACCGTCTAACTGTCTGCCTCACTTACTGTCCATACATGGGCAACCCACCGCGGGGGACAATTTTGCGATAGCCCCCTCAATTATCGAAACATTCGAAAATATGCGACGGGCCTCCTTCTTTTACAAAATTTGCGGAAAACTTTAAATTGCGACGCCTCTACCGCCGCTTTTGGCGGAGCATGACAATGTATGTTACTGTCTAACAAGCTGCGTCTCTAACAGACTACATATTTAACCGTCTAACTCTCCATATTTTAATGTCTAGTCCTGCGTCTCTAACTGTCTAGCTGTCTACGTCTCTTACTGTCTAACCAGCGGCGTATCTAACTGTATGTGTTTTTGCTGTTTAACCCTGCGTCTCTGACTATCTAAATATTAGCGTTTGCGTCCCTCACTGTCTGCCATATCTCTACCTGACTGTTGTACTATCTTCTCTCTCTCTCTCTCTCTCTCTCTCTCTCTCTCTCTCACTCACTCTTGTAGCCCTCATTTTTTCAGTGACTCCCGTCCTGTCGACCCAAATCGCCGCTCAGCTCGCCGAGCCGCCGGCCTTCCAACCACCCCAGATGACCGCATGTGAGCATTTTCTTAATTTTTCTATCTATTCTCCGAGTTTTCAGTCAATCCAACAAGCGGTTGCACAATGGGGAGACCCCCGACAGGGCTGCTAAACGCGCCTGCCGAGAGCGAGCCTCAAAGTCACCGAAGAAGGTAGTTGCGGGGAAGAAGGACGACGAGACTTCGGTAATTTCCCCTAATTACCTTCAATTTATTCAAAAATCTTCGTTTCAGAGGGAGGACGGGGAGATTCGGAGCGATGAGGAGACGGATAATTGCCCTGTTGTCAGCCGCGTGTCCCGCGAGCCCTCTACTACCGTGTAAGTGCTAATTGAAGGGACCATCGGAGACCGTTTTGTTCAACAATTTATTTTTGGACATCAATCAACAATCAATCAACAATTTATTTTTGGACAATTGGGATTTTTCACGGACCGGGCCACTTAGAAAATTACCGGACCACCCAATAAAATTGTCACCCACACGACCAGGGTTCGATCCGGGTCGGTAACATACATTGTCAAGCTCCGCCCAAAGCGGCGGTAGGGGGCGTCGCATTTTTAAGTTTTCGGCAATTTTTTTTAAAGAAGGAGGCCCGTCGCATATTTGCAAATTTTCAGATAATTAAGGGGGCTGTCGCAAAACGGAACACCGCGGTGTCTTGCCCAAGTATGGTCGGTGAAATTCTTTTTTGTATAGCTAACGTTTACTTATATGTTAATAGCAAGAACTATTATGTTATTTGAAAAGCAATTTTAAAAAAATGTGCCGAATTACACAAAATATAAAATTTTGATTTTCATTCACGGGCCCGTCGGGTCGTCAAAGATTATTTTTACAAGGGTGTTCAGCGTACATTTTTAAATTGGACCTGTCCGTTGTTTACAAAGCTCAGGCAGGCTAACTTCGGCGTTTGGAGCGCGCAGCTGATATCGACCAGGTTCAGCATAGTGCTCACGACGGGCCAAGAAAACTGTCGGCCGGCCGGCCCGGTTTGTAATCTTGTCAAATTAACTTTTCTTTAAATTGTTATTCCAGCTTGCATTAAATTTTTCAACCCCCGGATACTATTTTATAATACTTCTATGACACATTTAAACTAATTCTAAGTTAACACAAATGAAATGTCCCGACCTGGATCGAACCTTGGCTGCGTGGGGTCACAGTTTGACTAGGTGGTCCTAGTAGACGGGCCGAAGTGGGCCAGGTCGAGGATTTTTCAAGTCGGACATTTACAAACGGTTGGCAATCAAAAATGCTCCGGGTCTGTGCTCTTTTGCTGTGACTTTTTTTTATGGATAGCATATTTGTATAAGGCCGTTTTCGGGTTTTTGTATATGTCCCGTGCCTGCAACTAATATTTTTTAGATCGGAGAAACCGAAGCCATCGGAGGACGTGGTTACGGACGAAGGCGCTGAAAGCGACACCATCGACGTCTACGAGGACATGGTTCCGATCGAAGATCTGAGGAAGGCAGCAGCCCTGCCACCGCTGGAGGAATCTAAGGAAAAGGAGGAAGAAATGTAGGTTTTTGTGATATGAGGGGGTGAACTGACGAATTTTTGTTTGTTTTTTTTTTTGGTCAATTTTTGTCGCTTGAGGTGGTGAACTGACGAATTTAGGCCTTCTGAAGCCTCGATGCGGGAGCGAGAGGATGAGGAGCAGTCGGAGCAACTGGAGGAGATCATTATCATCGACCCGGATGGAGAGGAGTACGGGATTGACGAGAGGGAGAAGTGAGTTGGAGAGAGAGAGAGAGAGAGAGAGAGAGAGAGAGAGAGAGAGGGAGGGAGGGACATTGGGTAGAGACGCAGACAGATAAATACAGATAAAAGAAGAAGACAGATAAAAAGCGCGTGAAATCCCAGGCGTAACAACGGAATATAATGACGTCGTTTTGGGGTCCTATTGACACTCGGTTGGCACGATATACGGTAGACCGTCCGCGAAGTATGGAGTTTACTACAAAAAATTGGATATACCGGGGGTGAACAATGGATATTCCGTAATCTTTTAGACCCTAGACATTGTGACAGAACTCGAGAGAATGTGTTGAAAGGAGAGACGCAGACATTGATAGGAAACAATATAGTGTGCTAAACGGAGAGACGCAGAAAGCTAAGCGGAAATAATCATTGTAAAAGAGGAGGCTTAAACTGACGGAAAACGAGCGTACGTGCTGAAAGAAGATACTAAGGTGTTGCGCTGAACAGCGAGAGAGCATGCTAACAGAAGAGACGCAGACATTGCGATAGAGACCGAAATAATCTGCTAGAGGAAGAGGTGTAGACAGTGCGAGAGAGAGAGAGTCACTGAAGGTGAGATATTTTACAAAAAAAGAGGACAGACAAGCAAGCGTCACACGCACGCACATACACACATAAATAGAGAGAGAGCGAGAAAGACAGAAACGGTAAAAACGTTCTAAAACCTCTCATTCTAGGTTCGAAAGCAGTCAAGAAATGTCATCTACAACGGAAAACGACGAAGATTTGGAGGAAGAGAACGAAAGGTAACCCCCAGGCGTTCTTTGAGGGCATGAATTTGTGATTTTAGTCCGGAGAGCGAGGGAGCTGACACAACCTTGGTCGCCTCTCAGGAGCTAGATGAGACGAAGGACGAAGAAGAGGAGGATGAGGAGAGGTAGTTGCAGGATATTCGCAAAATCGTCACTTTATTTTGGGCCCTGTGATGTGCCTCCATACTTACCAGTTTCTGGACGACGCTCAGTTGACATGAAAAAATCCTGATATTCGTCGGGAGCTTGTTTTGGTATTAAAACAGTTAAAATTCACCCTTCGTGCCAGCCAGGTGTTGGCCATAAGGTTATAGTTTGATTATTCTGCATTCCCTCGTAATACAATTTTGAGGTACAGCTATTTCGATTGATTTCCATGAAAATCAATAGATTTTGGGGTATCGATCGATGTTTTGCCGCAGGTAAAAAGTTTCTAATTGCAAACGCATGCTCACCCCTGGTGGCAATCAGGTGTCAATATGGACCAAATTGACGTCATTATGACAGTTTGCAATATTTAAACTTTGACAAGGCAAGGTTGAACTCATGGCTGTTTTCCTGAAGAATGGGACACTTCTGTGTTACTTGGGTTTGAATTTGCTCTCATCAACGCTAGCAACGGGCCGGCTCGTTCCCGAATTTTTCACGGACCGGCCCAGGTCTGACCGAAAATCTATGCCTTATTTCAATGTAAAAATCAAAAATATCGAGAGAGAGAGAGAGAAATTTTTCGGGCCGGCCCGTTCCCAAAATTTTCTCGCCCCGGGCCGGCTCCAACTTTTGCCATGCTTGGTTTTCACCTATCTCACATGTACCCAACCAACCATGACAAGAAGCCAGTCTTCAATTTTTTTTCACGGCTTGGTCCGATCCAAACGCATGCCCAACTTCAATGTAACAATCAGAAATAACCAAAACAAAGGCCGGCACGGCCTCATTTTAACTTCTATTTTCTTGGCCCCTACCCCTCTCAACCTTGAGCTAAACTCTATCGAGGTGTCCTAAATCATTTCATCTTAATTGGGTGGGTGGCGATACGTCCCAAAAATAAAACGAATATTTCAGCATCTCTGGCGATTTCTCAATTGATGAGGACGAAGAAGAAGAGGAGGAGTCGGATGAGGAGGAGGACCTGGCTTCTCAATTGGCGATGAGTGACAGCGAGGGAGAAGGAGGAAATGAGGCAGAGAAGGTGGAAGAGAGAGAAATGGCGTCGGAGAGAAGTGAGACGGCGAAAAAGGAGGATCAGGACGAGGTGGAGAGGTAAGCTCTCTCTCTCTCTTTCACTACCCCCATCTGCGTCTTATTTAGCTCTTCTGAAGGTGAGAACTCTGAAGGACCGTCTACTACTGCTGCCCTGCTGGCTGATTCCAACGAAGCTAAAGAGGAGGAGGAAGAGGAATCTGGCGATGACCAGGGGACAGGGTAATTAGAGAGAGAGTGAGTGAGAGAGAGATAGGTGAAATTTGTGAGTGAACGCCGACATTTCAGCTCTGCGAGAGACGAGGGCTCAGAACGTCTTTCTCCACCTAATATTGCTCCTCAGCTGCCCGTTTCTACGCTGTCAATGAAGGATGGAAAAGAAGATGAGGAGGAATCTAGGTAGGTTGTCATCTCTCTCTTTCTCTCTTTATCTTCATAAACATATCGGTTTTTGTAGCTCTTCTGGAGAAGAGGATTCTGAAGCACCATCAACTTCTGGCGTGTTGAATTCCAGCGAGGGAGAGGAAAATGAGGATGATGAGGTTTCCGGGTATGTTTATATCAAAGTGCGGCGTGAGTCTATCCGTCGACGCGGCCTGAGGCCGCCCTAACGTTACCAAGATCAAAAGAAGGTTACCAGCAGCCGTTAAAGCGGTCTGAGGCTTTCAAAATCGTGTGAAGCGGCCTAAGGTTACTAAGATTCGTAGTGGCGGCCATATGTTAACAGATTCCATAGAGGCGCCCTTAGATCACCGAGATCCATTGATTTTTTTCGGCCTTTGGTTACCACCGCTGCCTTTTGTTCCCCAGATTCGTAGAGGCGGCCTTAGGTTACCAAGATTTATAGATGCGGTGTAGGGTTATTAAGATCCATTGAGGCGGCCTTAGGTTACCCAGATCCACAGATGCGGCATGAGGCTGTCAACACCGTGTGAAGCGGCCGTGGCTATAAGTTGCCTAAATCTATAGAGGCGGCCTTAGGTTACCCGGATTCATAGAGGCGGCTTTAGGATAGACCCACAGAAGCGGCCTGCTGCCGTCAAAATCATGTGAAGCGACTTGAGACTCTCATAAGCTTATGAAGCGACTTTAGGTTACACGATTCATAATATAGTTCTCATGGTCCGGGCCGACTTGAAAAAATTCCTTGGCCCGGCCCGTCAACTCGGACCACCTAGTCAAACTGTCACCCACACGACCAAGGTTCGATCCCGGTCGGGTCACTTTATTTTTGCTAACTTAGATTTAGTTCAAATATGTAATAGAAGTATTATGAAAGAGTTTGTAAGGTTTAGAAACTTTTTATGAAAGCTGATCGAACGATTTAAGGAAAATATAATTTGACAAGTTTACAAACCGGGCCAACACTTTTCTCGGCCCGTTTCGGCTGCCCTGTGCCAATAGTGTCTGAAGCGGCTTCATGTTGCAAGAAAAATATAATGTCCCCACTTTCAGGTCAATTCGCTCTTCATCGAGTGAGGATGAGGAGGTCTCAGATGAGGCAGAGGAGGATGATTCTGAAGGAGAGGAGCCGGAAAATGAGAAGGAATCGTATGACGAGAAGATCAAGCCGGCCTCTCCAAAGCGTCAGGACACGGGTTCCTCGGATGGAGGAGACGATTTCAGCGAGTGGGGAGAGGTTGGTTCTCTCTCTCTCTCTCTCTCTCTCTCTCTCTCTAACCGCCCCGTGCTTAACATTCGTGGTATTTCTTTGTTTATGACACGCCTCTTTTCAGATCGTCTACAACGAAGAAGACGTGCTCAGCGACTCTTTCGTCCCCGACGAAGACGAGGAGGAAGTCTAACCCCCGGTGCTCTTACTGTGATGTGCTCATTCGCTCGCGGATCTCACCCCGTGCTTAACATTCGTGGTATTTCTTTGTTTATGACAATATAAACCCTTGTGCCTATTTGAGTTACCACGAGTCTCTCTCCTCTATCTCTCTCTCTCTCTTCCTCTCTCTCTCTCTCTCTCTCTCTCTCTCTCAAGAAAACACATACTTACAACTTACACAATTAACATACTTCATTTCCTATGACACACATCAGAAAGCTCACAAGCTTGAAGCCTCTCATCTCCGGCTGAGTGAGACTCACGGCCACGGTGGCCCATCCGCCCTCTTCGTAGTTTCCCTCCGAGACCCACATGCCCTTGCAATTAGAAAAGAGGGTCATGCGGTCGATGGCTCCGAGCTGTAACAAGATACGGTTTCTATGCCTTCCAATCTCTCTCTATCTCTCTCTGTCTCTCTCAGTTTTCCTCTGTCTTTCTCTGTGTTTGTCTCTCGTTCTCTCTGCCTCACTTTCCGCCTCACTTTCTCTATATATCTCTCTGTCTGTCTGTCTAACTGTTTCTGTCTCGTTTCTCAATGTCTCTCCCTGTCTCTAACTATCGCTGTTGGTCTGTGTCTGCCTGGCCCCCCCTCTGTGTCTTTTTCCTCTCCTCGCCATCTCTATCTCGCTCTGTCTTTCTCTCTTTCTCTGTTTTGCCTCAATCTGTTTCTGTCTCTGTTTTTACCCCTCTCTTAGCCAGGGCTATACTTCGCTTTTTCAAACTTTTATGACAAAGCGAGGGTGCGTTAAGGGTAATGATGACGTCATTTCAGTCCCTATTGACATCCAGCACGCAAGAATTACGGTAGACCACCCACGAAGTACCACGTTTTTTTTTTTACAAAAGGGAGTGCGTTCAGTATATAGCTCAAACTTTTGGCCCATGCCTGTCCTCTCACTCACTCTCTCTATGTCTCTCTGTCTGTCTGTCTCGCTCTCTGCCTCTCTCTCTCTGTATCTTTTTTCTCTCTCTGTCAATAGTGACCTGCTTCAAAACGCTGTCCAGAAGGTAATGAAACCACGGGTGCGAGAAGATGACGTTTTGATTGGGGTGTAATGCACAGCAGTGGGTGTCCTCCGAAATCTCGGACTCTTCTCCAGCAAAACTCGACTTGTCTGAAATCAAATATAAGCAGCTCTTGGGTCTTTTCAGAATATAAGAAGCTTCAGAAGAAGAACTAACCGATAGATTCCTGGTCCTTCTGGGCCAAGCGGTTCTTCGTCTTCTCGTTCTCCTTGGTCAGAAGACCCAGCTTCTTATGGCACTCGTTGAGGGTGTTCTGGAGGTGGCGGACCTTGTCGGCTGCATCCACTAAAACAATATGTCGGATATAAAGGAGACATCTTTACCAGCGCTCTCATCGAGGGCCTTCAACTGCTGACTGAGACTTTCCCCATTCTTGACCGGAGGCAGGGGAGTGGTCTCGGGGCGAAAGGGAAGCTCCACGGCGCGGTTGAAAAGGCCCTTGAAGTGTGTTCGGCGGGTGGAAGGAGCACAACTGCC